>JASDQU010436568.1:898-51726 GCA_032191745.1 Picea mariana
TGTTGCGCCAGTTTCTGGGTGGGACTATCTGATCAGCTTGGTTTCTATTCTTGCTTGGTGCATTAGCCTTGCTTGGCTATTGATTGCTACCAGTATTCTTCTCTGTCAAGGTCAAGGTGCTCGGAGGGTGGCTTCGGCCTATGGTTGGGTGACAAGGGTATTGTCAATGGTAAAATGAGCACAATCCTTCATATTCTAACATCCACATATGCAAGAGTGAGATACATCTCATTCCAGATGCCATCAAGTGATATCCTTGAGCTTACTAGCGTTTTGTATGTACCTGGCTTAACTAAAAATCTCCTTTCAGTTTCAGTGATGACAGATCTCAGACATATGCCTGCGTTTGATGATCAGCAAGTCCTTATCCTAAAGAGATGCTTGGATCTTGGTCAGGTGTTGACCACAGGTGTTTGAGAGGGTGGTTTATACAAATTGTACGGAGATCCTGTAAGAGCTAGACCTAGTGCATGACAATGACAACTTGTGTGAGTTTTGGCACAAAAGACTAGGTCACTTGCACTATGAAGTATTGTCAATCTTGAAGAACATGGTGCATGGATTGCCAGACTTCAAGGTTGAAAAGAAAGGAGTGTCCAAGGGTTGTGCACTTGGAAAGCATGTGAAGGTTGTTTTTCCTAGCAACGAGCATAAGTCAAGAGAGATTCTTGACCTAATCCACTGAGATGTATGTCAACCCGTATCTTCAAGTTCCTTATCAAGTAAAATTTACTATGTATCTTTTATTGATGATTCTTCTAGGTAGTCTTGGATTTACTTCATGAAGACCAAGGATGTGGTCTTTGGGAAGTTTCAAGAGTTTAAGGCTCTTGTAGAAAATCAAATAGGTAAGAAGTTTAAGGTGTTAAGGTCTGACAATGGAGGGAAGTATACCTCCAGGGAGTTTGTTACCTTTTGTAGGGAAGCAAGAATCAAAAAGACGTTGATAGTTCCCTACAACCCTCAACAGAATGGGGTTGAAGAGAGGATGAATAGATCTATCATAGAAATAACCAAATCATTCATGATTTGGATCTGCCCATGTGTCTCTAGGGAAAAGCATGTCTTACAGTTGTCTATACTTTGAATAGGTCCTCATAGATTTTTGAAGGAGAAGACACCAAAGGAGGAACTCAAAGGTGAGAAGCCTCTAGTATCACATTGTTTTGTTTGTAGTTGTCCTATCTTCATTCATATTCTGGATGAGAAAGGGACCAAGTTGGAACCTTCTAGTTTGAAAGGCATCTTTGTAGGTTACATTGAGACCTCAAAAGGTTACAAAGTCTACATTCCATCTCAACGGAAGGTAGTTGTGAGCAAAGATGCCAAGTTTGATGAGGATGCATGGTCCTCTAACAGTCTTAGGAACCTCCAATAGTGACCATGGAGGTAGAAGAGTTTGTTGTCCCAAAAACAAATCTATAGAAATCAGACAAATTGGAAAAAACAGATTCCAATTAGCAAGCTTCTAGAGGTACAAGGGGTGCCTCTTTACGTTTCAGTTCAACCAGAAAGCCTAGATGGTTCACCTAGACATTGCACGAGGCAGCAGAGCAAGTTGGTGTCCATCTACTTCCTTTCGGGTAAGCCCTCCTCCTAAAAAGTTCCTTAGTTATGTTGCACTAATGTCTTCCATTATTGATACAAATACTTCCAGTTATGAGGAGGAAGCAAGCAAGTAGGCATAGCAGCATGCCATGATGGAGGAGCACAACTCCATCATGAAGAATGATGTATGGAAGATAGTGCCCAGACCAGAGGGGAAGTCAATCACTGACTCTAGGAGGTTGTACAAGGTTAAGCATGCAGTAGATGGAAACATAGAGAAATACAAAGCTTGGTTTGTGACTAGAGGGTTCTCCCAAAAAGAAGGAATTGACTATGAGGAGACTTTTGCTCATGTTGCTAGGTATACCTCTATCAGATTTATTATGTCTTTAGCAACAATCTTTGAGTGTAGTTTATATCAAATGGATGTAAAGACGGCATTTCTTAATGTGTTGATTGAGGAAAAGGTATACATAAACCAACCAAGAGGCTTTGAGATGCATGGGCGTGAGACCTATGTTTGCAAGTTGAAGAAGGCCCTTTATGGGTTGAAATAGATGTAAAGACAGCATTTCTTAATGGGTTGGTTGAGGAGAAGGTATACATAAACCAGCCAAGAGGCTTTGAGATGCATGGGCGTGAGACGGATGTTTGCAAGTTGAAGAACACCCTTCATGGGTTGAAATGAGCACCATGGGCATGGTACTCCAAGATTGATAAGTATCTTTCATGTTTGCATTTCACTAAGACAAGATGCAGATTCTAATCTTTACTATTTGGTTGACCATTCTAATCTACTTGTTTTAGTCCTATATGTAGACAATCTTATACTTACAGGAAGTTCAAATAAACTCATACAATGGTGCAAGGCAGAATTGGCAAGAGAATTTGGCATGGAGGACATTGGCTTGATGCACTACTTTCTGGGTCTAGAGGTGTGGCAAAGTCCAGGTGAAGTTTTCCTCAGACAAGGTAAGTGATTCTAAAGAGATTTCACATGATGGACTACAGGCCCATGGCTACTCCTATGGTAGCCAATCTGGAGTCCTTTGTTGAAGCTAATTCAGATTTGATTGATCCATCTGTGTACAGGCAATTGATAGGTTCCCTCATGTACTTAGTAAACAGAAGGCCTAACATTCGTTTTGCAGTCAACACTTTGTATCGGTACATGTTGCAGCCCAAGCAGGTTCATTGGGTTGCTGCAAAACACATGCTCCAATGCTTGAAGGGCACAGTGTATTTTGGACTAAGATGTGTTGGTGATGGGGAGGTGGTGCTGCAAGGTTTTTCAGATTCTAATTGGGCAGGTAGCGTTAGTGATGGGAAGAGCACTTCAGGGAGTTGTTTCAGTTTAGGTTCAAGTATGGTTTCTTGTTTCAGCAAGAAACAAACTTCTATAGCACTTAGTTCAGCAGAGGTAAAATATCCGGCGGCCAGTTATGGTAGTTGTGAAGCCATTTGACTTTTCAAGTTACTCGCAGAGCTGATAGATCACACTTTGGATGCTACTGTGATTTTCTGTGACAATCAGAATTGTATCAAACCCTCTGAAAATCCAGTATTTCATGATCAATCCATGCATATTGAGATCAAGTACCACTTTATCGGAGACAGGGTTCAAAACGAAGTTGTGGTTCTGCAATACATTCCAACAGATCAGCAAGTCACTGATATCTTGACTAAGCCACTTGCAAAAAGGAAATTTAAGATGTTCAGAGAGCAACTTGGTGTGGTGGAGAACACTTTCCTCAGTAAGCAGGAGTGTTAGTGAAAGTACCTCGAACAGTCATCTACAGCTGCAGATCTGGGAACCTGTTCAGCAGCACTGTATTGTGTCCTGTAGAAGCTAGTGAGGACGCATCACAGTTCTCAAGGAGGTGCATCACTCTTGAGTTATAGAGGGAGAGGGTGCACCATCAACACTACAAGTTGAGGCCCATTCAGTATGGTCCTTATACCAGTACTCAAGCTGTTGGATTTAATGTTTTTCATTTGGATCTCCAGACTCCAAGCTCATCTTGGCATGGAACGTAAACTAATGTCTATGCTATGGAACACCATCTATTAGAAGATGGGGTAGACATCTTCATCCCCAAGACACAATACCAAAGAGTCAACTCCCACATAAGCAGGATAATTTCCTCAATATTGGCACCAAAACTACATGCACAAGGTAAAGTACTGCCTTGTTGATTGGACGCAAAGGCACCTGACCTTCAAAATCCGGATGGCTCTCCCAATCCATCTCTGACCATTTCCTTATCCACAAAAAAAACTGGGAACAATTTCCTTTAAGCAAGGAGGATATAGCATGACATGAGCCAAATTTTGGCACATGATGTTGATATTATGGTAGCTGCGGGAGGTATTAACCTCTACGTGTAACCTTTGATGAGACTAGAATATTCCGGGAAGAAAGAAAAACCCTAAAACATTGGATAATAACCCTAGAAGACAAGTCGGCTCAAGAGAATAACTAATATTGAGTTATTAGTCTCCAGGAAGAGAAGTCGGCCCAGTTAGGTCACTTGGAGGACTATAAAGCTAGAGCTCATTTGTCACTCTCACTCTCACAATTGCATAAGGACTAGTGGTGCACAAGTTTGGAGAGGGAATGCAGCTACAGCTGCTGCAACTGGCATTTGGTTGTGGTTTGGACTTTCTGCTTGGTTTCTAGTTATTCTTGCTTGGTGCGTTACCCTTGGAGAAAGGTGCGCTAGCCTTGGTTGGCTATTGGTCTGCTACCGGAATTTTTCTGTCTGTCAAGGTTAAGGTGCTTGGTGGTGGCCTTTGTGCCTATGGTTGGGTGACAGTATTTCTATATTGTCTATGCAAAAACGAGCACATCCCTTTATTTCTAACAAGTTATGGGCCCACACTATCTTCAGACAATCTAACCACTGGAAGATAGATTGGGAAGTTATTTGTTGAGCTCGTTATAGCACCAGTTACAGTTGCAGCTAAGTTTTCTGATCATGCAGTTGCAACAAACCCTGACCCTTGTGTTCGGGCACTTCTAGTGAAGCATTTGACCTAATTCCTTGACATCCTAGTGCGCCCTAGCCTAGCGCACCCCTTGGTACTCTCAGCTAGCAAAAACATCAAGTTTGAATCTTTGGTCAAAGTCAAAGTCAAAGTCAAAGTTTGATTGGTCAAAGTCAAAGTTTGACTGGTCAAAGTCAAAGTTTGACCAATCAAAGTTAAAGGTTGACTTCTAGTCAAATTAATTTTGTGGTCAAAATTGAAATTTTAGAGTTTCTAGCTTGTTCTAATCATTGAATTTTCTGATTGAGTTTCTAATCTCTTCTTGTCAAGATGCTATCTAGTTTCAAATTGGAAGACAAGTTGGACGATGCTACAAGGTTTCAAAGGTATGCACTTGTATATGCTATCTAAGTTATATCATCTAGCAAAACATGAGTGTGTTTGCAAAAAAACTACTAGAGATCTTGTCCAAGCTATAATCTTGGATTCAGTGCATTCAGAAGAACAAGTGCACCCTCCATAGCATTTAAGGCTTCAAGTTCCAGGTTTGACTAAATTGTTAAGCTTCAAATTTGTGTATATCAAAGGTGATAGTTACTACATCACAAATTGTGAAAGCAGTCTTTGAAAGATTCTATTATTGCTAGGTGTAATGAATACTCGACTGCATATGAATACTATTGATATAGATGCCTATTTTACTTATTTGCAAATATGAACTAACACGTACTCTAGGAGATATTTCTTGTTCTTGTTCTCAGACTAGATCATCTTACTAATGCTACCAAGAAACTATCCTTCATATGAAAGATGTATCGGAAACAATGTTGTTCCTGTTGTCTCAGGCAGGATATTTCATGAAGGCTATCATGAAGATATCTTTCCAGGCAGGTACCCTTGTGAAATATGTTTGCGAAAGTTGTCATAGAAGTGTATAAGGATGACACAATGCTTGCAACAACTGCCAGATGGGCAGCAATCAGAACAGATAGAAACAAACTTAAAGAGACTCAAAGGAATCAGACTCGAAGGAAGTCAGAAATCAAAAGGAAACCAGAATAGGCTTATGATACTTTGTAGAAAGCAAGAGAGATGCAACAAACAGAAGCATGGACTCTCTCAAATAGAAGGAGCTGATCTCAGAATTCCAAAAGAAGAGCATGCATATTGCTCATTCAGGCATGAAGCTGGGATTAGGAGGGAGCTAATCCCCAACGATATGATCCATTGAAGAATCTATGAATACCATGAAGTATATGTCCATGTTCTTCATTGGAAGTAGCAGCCATGATAAGCAGCATGTGTTCAGTTTGACTCTAGAAGAAGTCTTCTTCGAAAAGAAGCCTTGAATATCCTTGGTTGTCCATCTACATTTATGTTCCTATGGCGGAAGGTTGGAGCCTTCAGGAAAGAAGGGCATGTAATCTGAAGAAGATTCCATGGACTCCAACATTGAAGATAAACATGAGGAAGAACATGAAGATTCCAAGAAAGAAAGAAAAGTCAGAACAACCAATTGAACCAGTTTGAACCCACTAGAAGCAGTCAGGCAGAAGGAATGGAAGGAAGTTGCGATGAAGAACAATGTATGTGTGAAATTAAGCATTGATAAATACAAGGCGAGACTCGGGGCTAGAGGGTTCTCCCAGTAGGAGGGAGAAGACTACGATGACAGCTTGTTCTACCTAAGCCATTCTATCTCCTGCAGTATCCATGGGTTGGAGTTTACATCAGATGAATGTAAAGAATGTTCTTCTCAATAGAGTAACTGAAGAAGAAGCATATGTAGAGCAACCTCAATGTTTTGAGGTATACCAAAAAGAGACCCTTGTATTCAGATGGAAGAAGAGCTTGTATGGATTCAAGCAAACTTGGTGCAGAGCCTCTCATGCATAGCAGAAGCGTGGTGAAAACTTCCTATGACAGAGGAAGTATATGGAAATGGTTCTTTATAATTCTGGGATGATGGATTGCAAATCCATGGAAAACTCCCATGATGACAGATCTGGAGAAGTTGAGAGACTCTGATCCAGTAGACCCGTCTCTGTATCGACAATTGATTGGCTCGTTAATGTATTTGGAGAATACTCAGCCGGATATTTGCCTTGCGGGACGTTTGAGTTATGATATACAATTGCATGGATTTATCGATTCAGATTGGGCAGGGAGTGCAAATGACAGAAGAAGTGCTACTTGGATATGTTTCAATTTGAGCTTTGCCACGATGTTATGGGCTAGCAGGAAACATAACTCTGTTGCGCTCAGCACTGCAGAAGCAGAGTATATTGCAGTTTGTGATGCTTGTATGGAAGCAGTGTGGCTCCATAAGTTGGTTTTTGGACTGTCTGATCAGGTGTTGAACTCGATCGTGATATATTGTGATGATGAGAGCTATGTGAAGCTTTCAGAGAACTCGGTGTTCCATGACAGGTCGAAGCACATTGAGATCAAGCATTATATTCTCCGTGATAAAGTTCAAAGGGGAGAAGTGGTTCTCCAGTATATCTCCACAGATGAGCAAATAACAGATATTTTGGTAAAGCCTGTGTCCAAGATGAAAAGATTGCATACTTAAGGGACAAGTTGGGGCTCGTGGAGACAACTTCCTTATTGAAAAAGGAAGAGATTACTCCCAGGTTGGGAGGGAGCACTGATATGTTATTGATTTATGGGCAGTCATTTTCCAATTCGAAAAATGGTCCAGGTCGGGTAGTCATCTTCCAGTCCGTAAAGTGCCCCAAGATTTCTGATGGACATGCATTTTCCAGTTCGAAAAATGGTCCAGATCGGACAGTCATTTTCGTAATGAAAATGGTCTGATAGATTGTTGATGTACCATAGACAGTGATTCCCCTTGTGGCCAGTGTGGGGGAATGGTCTAGGACAGACATTCTAATTGGCAGTCACTCTTAGTAGTGGTCAAGTAGAATGGTCCACCTCGTTGGGCAATCATTCTATCGAAGTTCTCAGTTGTGAGCAGTTTCGAAGAATGGTCTGTTTTGGAGGTTGGTGCAGGAGGGTCATTTCCATAGGAAATGGTCCGGACAGTCATTCCCTAGGGCAGACTCATTCTCTTTAGGTTGCACTATGTTTAGCGCCGGAGGAATGGCTTAGTTAGGTGAATGGTCCAGGTTCAGCAATCAGGGACAGGCATTCCCTAGGGCAGACCGATTCTCTCCAGGTTGCACTATGATTAGTGCCGGAGGAATGGCCCAGTTAGGTGAATGGTCCAGGCTCAGAAATCAGGGACAATTATTCTTCTATGCTTGGGAAGAATAATCCAGATAGCCCATGGCTGATGTTTTACTTTTTGAGGGCAGATGCTCTTCCAGATCTCACAGATGTGAGTGGAATGGCCCAGATAACTCAGTTTGTATCATGATATTGTTTATGCAGGTTGATATCAGATGATATGATTGTTGTGGAGATTATGTCTCTGGACAATAATTGTATGCTATTGTGGTGGATGCGATCCACTGGTAGTGATTGTGTGTCACTAGTTAGTAGTTGTGTGCTACAAGGTGTGGTTGTGTACCACTGGATAGTAGTTGTGTACTATTATGGATAGACACAGTTGTGTTCTATTGGATGGCATTGTTCTTATTGCCATGGAGACTATCACTAGTGTTGGAGATGATTGCCAACTAGCTGGATAGTCAATATGTTGATGGACAGACATTCTCCAGACGGAGAATGGTCCAGGTAGGATTGATTACTGGTGGACAGACATTCTCCTTGAGGAGAATGGTCCAAGTTGACAGATTGTTGATGTACCATGGACAGCTATTCTTCTAGGACATATGTTCGGATTAGAAGAATGGTCTATCTCCCTGAGTTCACAGTAGTGACCAGAGTGGAGAGATTGGTACAGGACAGACATTTTCCCCGAGTTCACAGTAGTGGTCGGAGGGAAAATGGTCCAGGAAAGTCATTCTTCCAGGATGTATGTCCGGATTAGAAGAATAGTCCTTGTAGCCCATGGGGTGGCTTCCAGCATCTGTTGGAACAGTTATTCTTCTAGGACATGTGTCTGGATTAGAAGAATGGTTCTTGTATCACTCTGTGGAGTGAGTGACTTATCCAGCATCATGCCTGATTACTCAGATGGAGTATGGCTTCGAGAGATGATGCAGTTGATGCTATCAGATGATACGGATAGTGATGATGTTGCTCGCGAGTTGATCTACGTGATCATGAGAGAGCCTGTGTGGCTATGATGATGTTACCGGTTGAATGGTTTGTTCGTGCTCAAGACCATTACCTTTAATACCTCCCTAGCTAGGAGTGAGTGTTGATATTATGGTAGCTGCGGGAGGTATTAACCTCTATGTGTAACCTTTGATGAGAGTAGAATATCCCGAGAAGCAAGAAAACCCTAAAACATTGGATAATAACCCTATAAGACAAGTCGGCTCAAGAGAATAATTAATATTGAGTTAGTAGTTGTTGTTGATTGCAACTTCATGAGACATTCTCCAGGTCGTTCTCCTCTAGACTGAGTGAGACGATCTATGACAGAGCCCATGTGATGGGTGTGTCATACTCCTCTGGACAGAGATGAGATGACGTGTGGTCTCTTGTCGTGCTCCTCTGGACTGAGTTGAGACGACCTGAGATGGTCCCCTGCTAGACTCCTGTGGACTTAGTTGAGTCGACTTGAGATGCCTCTCCAGATGGTACTCCTATGGACTTAGTTGAGTTGATTTGTTGACAGTGACGTCCCTGTGGCTGAGCACAGGTGGACATGTCCTGAGTGGCTGAGCACTAGAGGATGTGTGGATCCCTTGCTATATTGTCTAAGAGTAAGATTTGATGTAACCCTAATTTGTATTATTAAGGGTACAAGTCGGCCCCACCATGTAAAGATAATTAATAGTGTAAAGATTAATTATATTGTTGAGTTATAGAAGTTGTTCCTATTGTGCCAATAGACACATCCATTTGATGTGCTAGGTCATGTATAAATAAGAGAGTTAGATCCCCATTGTGGATCACCCACACACACTTCATTGTAACTTCTCTCAAGCTACTTGTACGATTGAATTGCACACTTCTCTTATGCGCAAGTTTCTAGGTCAAGGAGCACCCTCTTGTGTGCTCTAGGGTTCATGGTGTGGGGGATCTTCTCTTGACTCTATAGCAAAGGATTGTTGGGTTTTTCCCTTGATTGAGAAGGGTTTTCCCAGGATAAACTCTTGTGTTCTTGTGCATGGTTATTCTTCTTGTGATCTTGGTTACTGCAACACTTGTGTATGGTATTGTTGCATTGTTTATGGTTCAAGTACATGCTAAATTGAAATAAACCACATGTGCATGAGCTAAGCATTAAAATTCAACATGGTATCAGAGCAGAGTTCCAAAAGAGCCATTGAAAAGCCAGTCGTCACCTTCTTGCTGCAACTGCAAAAACGGCCATCCTTCTTTTGCCAACTTTTGCACCTTCCACTTGAACGTTGGGGCTTTGCAAAGGAGTGTACAACCTCCTTTAGCACATCTCCAACAACTCTCAGATTGCAAATCGAAGAAGTTTTGATTTTTGGCCCCTAGGGTTTCTACGGTTTCTGCAGAATTTCGGCCTCTAGGGTTTCTGCAGCTCATTGAAGGAATTTTGCAACTCACCAGGATTCTTCTGACTTTCTAAAGGCTTATTGTTGGCAGTCATAAGTCCAACGAAACCTAAGGTTGCCAGCCTAGCCTAGTTGTTAGGTTTCCTAGCCTAGTCATTAGGGTTTGTGAAGAATCTGCAAACCATGAGGAACAAAACTTTGGTGGAAGATAGGCTTGATGGATCAAGCAACTTCAACCCCTGGAAATCAAGACTACAAATCACTCTAGAAGAGGATGATCTATTGAGTTGGATAGAAAAGACTCTACCAGAAACAGCTATCAATGAAGAGAAGGTTGATTGGAAGGTAAATGATGTCAAAGCAAGGAAGATAATCATCTATTCAGTGAGAGATCATCTACTACCACGTAATGCTACCTTGAAAACAGCTTATGAGATGTATGATGCATTGAAGAAGATGTTTGAGAGCAACAACACAAACAGAGCTCTTACACTGAAGCACCAGCTTCAAAATATCAAGATGATGAAAGCTGACACCATTGCCACCTTCTTCATGAGGGTCTCAGAGATCAGAGATCAGCTAGGTGCCATTGGAGAAACCATAACAGACAAAGAACTTGTCATGACTACTCTCAATGCTCTTCCAAGACATTGGGAACCATTTCTTCAAAGTATCAGTGGAAGAGAAGATCTACCTGAGTTTGATCGTCTATGGACAGACTGCACCTAGGAGGAAACTAGACTTATAGCCAGAGGAGTGCAAGACTCCCATCAAGATGACAACCAAGCTCTTGCTTCTCATGCAAAGAGAGGAAGAAGAAATAGAAGAAGTTTCAGCAAAGCATTCAAAGACAAGAAAACTTCAGCATCTCCAAGTCATGAACAAAGAAAAGACATATCAAGGATTCAATGTTTCAGATGTGACAAGTATGGACACATTGCGAGAAACAGTCCTACCAAGAAGAAGGGAAGACAACTTGCATCCACTGTCGATGTTGATCCAGAACCACATCAGAGAGATGAAGACATAAAAGATGAAGCATTCTTCTTCATATCATCACTCTCAGGTACGGTTCCTACAGATAGTGATATTTGGTTAATTGACAGTGGTGCTTCCAAACACATGACTGGATACAGAGAACATTTTACAGACCAAGTTGACCAAGAGTCTCGTCTACATGTTGTACTTGGTGATAATGCCAGATATACTGTGAAGGGAGTTGGAACTTCTAAATTCCAACTAGATTCTGACATACCACTTCAGTTAGGTGAGGTACTATATGTACCTGGGATGAAAAGGAACCTTGTCTTTGTTTCTGCCTTAGAGGATAAAGGCTACAAGGTTACTTTCTCTGAAGGAAAAGTTCTTGCATGGCACAACAACTTACACATGGATTCTGCCCGGGAGATTGGTGTTCGAGAAAACAGTTTGTACAGATTGATTGTTCGACCAGTCCAGGCACTATTACACAATACTATCAACTTGAGCGAGCTATGGCATAGAAGACTTGCTCATTTACATTATAGAGCCATTACCGCTCTGGGGAAGATGGTAACAGGACTTCCTGAGATATATGTTCAGCATAATTGTGTTTGCAGAGGTTGTGCTCTTGGCAAGAATGTCAAGGGGTCCTTCTTGAGCACTGACAGTAGATCCATGAGGATCTTGGACTTGATACATACAGATGTTTGTGGACCCATGACTATTGCTTCCCTGAACGGATATTTGTACTATGTTCTCTTCATCGATGATCACTCTCGGAAGACGTGGATTTACTTCTTGAAGACCAAGGATGGAGTCCTTGCGAGATTTCAAGAGTTTAAAGCTCAGGTTGAGAACCTGACCGGGAGGAGGATCAAGGTGTTGAGACCAGATAATGGAGGAGAGTACACCTCCAGGGATTTCAGTGATTTATGTATTGAGGCAGGGATCAAGAGGGAGTACATCGTTCCTTATAACACTCAGCAGAATGGGGTTGCAGAGAGGAAGAACAGAACCATTATTGAGGCAACCAAAGCGATGATACATGATCAGAATCTACCTATGATTCAGTGGGCAGAGGCATCCATTGTTGATTTTTCATAAGCATTAGGTTAAGCATGAAGTTCATTCCATTTTATCATTTAACCATAACCATAAATGTTGCAGCAACCAAGTTCACAAGAAGAAGCACCATGCACAAGAACACAAAATGTATCCTGGGAAACCCTTCTCAACAAGGGAAGAAAACCCATCCAAATCCTTTGTTATATTCTTCAGGAGAAAGACCTTTACCACCAAGAAAGATCTAGCACACAAGAGGGTGCTCAAACCCTAGAACTCTAGAACCCAAGAGAGGTGCGCACCTTTTGCCAAAGAAGTGTACTTGCTGAAATTTCCAAACTCACAAGAAAGATATGTTTCCACAATGGGAAATTTCCCTTTACTTATATTAGACTTGTCCTATCAACTGAAGTGTTTATTGGCTCAACAAGGCCGACCTCTCTAAGACATATTATAATAATAATTATTATTATTATAATTAATATTATCCAGATTAATTATCTTTTACATTTTTTATTAGACACAATAAGGTAGGGCTGACCTGTACCCTTTACATAACAATTAGGGTTACAGGTAGGTCTGACTCTTGAACAACATATAGCAAAGGATCTAATACACCCACTAGTGCTCATCCACTAGGGGCACATCCATAGGGATGTCATAGCTCTGATTCACTGCATTACACAGAAGAACCAGGTCTTCACACGTTCACCTGTGCTCGTCCACAGGCACGTCCACTCTACAGATCTTCTTTACCACTGCCAACGACATGAGAATCATCTGGAGTCTTCTCGTCAACTCTGCTGCTCAGAGGAGGCTAATACATCATCTTCATTTATGTTCTCATGACGATGCACCCAACACTTTGGGATTTCACACGTTCACCTTGTGCTCAGCCACAGGCACGTCCTAACTCAACAGATCACCTTTCCCACTGGATAATCATCTGGAGTTCTTCTCAACTATCTGAATGGAGGAGGTCATCTCTACGTTCCCAGCTCTATCTCAGGCAGGAACCACGTACCCTTCTTAGGGGCTTTCTCTCAGGTTTGTAAGCTGAGAGAAAGACTTCACGCAGCTGCAATGATCCACACCTGACAGGTTTGTAAGCTAGAGAATGTCTCACATAGCTGCAATCATCAACACTCCCTCTTAGCTAGGGAGGCATTTTTTATCATGCCAAGTCTCATACAGATGTACTCTGAATTTTGTTTTTGGCTGGAGTCATCAATACTCCCTCTCAACTAGGAAGGCGTTCTTCGCCAAGTTTATTTGGTGTAAATGTCTACAGTCTGATCAGGTGTAGGAAGGTACTGCAAGTATACAATTTTTCTCTGCATCATATCTCTGACATAAGGATATTTCATCTCATTGTGTTTCAATCCATTAAGAAACATTGGGTTCTTTAAGGATCTTTATACACGGCTCTTGGTTATCATCATAGGATCCATCTCGTGGTCAAGTAAATCTATCAGAAGTTTGTGAAGCCACGTTGCTTCGCACACTCACTGCTATATACTCTGCCTCTGTGGTACTCAAGGCTATAGAGTTTTGTTTCTTGTTGTATCAGGAAACCATGGCAAACTTCATGGGAGAACATCAACCGGATGTGTTATTTCGGTTCATTGTACTTTCTGCCCAATCTGAATCGTCATATCTTGCAAACTCAAGTTCATACCGGTGGCATATCTCAGGCCATATCCAATTGTGCCTTGTATATACATGTTTTGTTGTCGTCTCGTGAGTCTGTCTCGATTAACTCATGAAATGACTAAGCTCATTCACTGCATGACATGAATCAAGTCTGGTGTTAACCAGATACATCAGTGATCCAAACAACTGTGGATCAGTCTCGTCTGAATCATCATCAATATTCTTCTTTAGATCCATCATGATGGATTTGCATTCTGTCATACTAAACTTCTTTAATATTCCCAATGTATATTTTCCTTGACTCGGGAAAATCTCATCGGTTCTCTGTCATACTTCTTGTCCCAAGAAGTAGTGCATCATACTCAAATCCTTCATAAAAATCAGAAGTCAATGCTTGCTTGTTTTCAACAACAAGGCTTTCTGAATAAGTCATCAAAATCAGGCTCTTGTCACCAACACTGTAATAATATAGGTTTGGATCAGCAATACTCTTGTTAAAATCCAAACTCATCAATAATCCATCCATCTGATATGGTTTCCAACTCATTGATGGTAGTTTGAATGGAAGTGTATCGAGTTTATTGGATCAAGTGTCTCATCATAGACAACTTCCTCTATTTGTGAGAAGCCTCTGGCTATAGATCTTGTTTTGTATTTCTTGACACTTCCATCAGCTGCATGCTTGATCTTATAGATCCACTTTGGAAGTTACTACAGACTTCTCTTCTGGTCTCTAAAATAATATCTTATACATCATTATTTAGGATATACTGGTATTCTTCTGTTATGGCATCTTGCCATACATGTTCTCCTGTTGCTTCTCTAAGACAAAGAGGTTCAACATCAATAAGGTGGCTCGTGATTGAAGGATAGCTCGAAAATCTCTTTTGCTTTCTCGGGATGTGCCTTGAAAGGCTTGTATGTTTCTCTGCCTCTTGCAGAGTGGGTCTAGGTAGGCCTTTTAGGCCTTACTGCAATATCTCTAAACATATCAGCTGGAACAACTGGATCAACTGGGATAAAGTTTGTCTCCCTCTGAACTGTTGAAGGGGGAGAAGGTAATAGTCTTATTGTCAATCTCCGTCTGAGATTTTTTGGATCTTTGAAAGACTTTCTCCTTTACAGGAATAACGTTTCTGCTTGTTCTTGTATAATGAACAATTTAAATATGGTTTGGACTCCTGTACCAGGGATAATGGTCCAAGTCTTTGAGAGCTCTTGTACTAGGAATTATATCCTTCATTTATTTGAAAAATGAAATCAACTATAAAATTATAGATCAAATGATTTACCTAGTTTGTAGCCATGTCCTTTTAGAGGAAGTACTTCTCCTCTCTCTTCTCTTCACTCATTTGAGGCGATTCTAGATCAATGTCAGCAGTGGAAGCATATTGTCTTCCCTTCTTCCTGGTTGGACAATTTCTTGCAATGTGTCCATACTTGTCACATCTGAAGCACTGAATTTCTAAAGCATCTCTTCTTTGATAACCTGGATTGGATGAAGGCTTTTCACCTTTAAATGTTTGCCTAAAATTTCTTTTGAATCTTCCTCCCTTCTTTGTATGAAGTGCAAGAGCATGATTTTCTTCTGAAGAATCTTCCACTCCTCTGTTTCTAAGTCTAAGTTCTTCTTGAGTGCAATCTGTCCATAGTCGATCAAAGGTTGGTAGAGCTTCTCTTCCACTAATACTTTGAATGAAAGGCTCCCATGATTTTGGAAGATTTTGAAGAGTGGTTAAGACAATTTCTCTATCAGACATGATTTCCCCAATGCTCTCTAGTTGTTCTTTAATCTCTGATAACTTCGTAAAGAAGAGTGCAACTGAGTCACCCTTTGTCATCTTGGTACTTTGAAGTTGGCTCTTTAAGGTAAGAGCTCTGAGAGTGTTGTCACTTTCAAACATTCCTTTTAAAACTTAATACATATCATAGGCTGTCTTCAGATTGGCAATACGAGGCAAGAGGTGATCTCTTATTGAGTAGATGACTATTTTTCTTGCTTTGACATATTCTTCCTTTCTTATCTTCTTCTCTATATATGTAGTTGTGGCTGATAGAGCTTTAGTTGTCACATCCAAGAGATCATCTTCTTCAAGAGTGACTAGAAGCTTTGATTTCCAAGGACTGAAGTTGCTTGCTCCATCAAGCCTATCTTCTACTAAAGTTATGTTCTTCATTTGACTGGTTTCTTCAAATTCTTGCCAACTGGATTTTGAAAACCTAATGATTAGGTTAAATCAGAGATGCTTGTTGATTCGGGAAAACGTTTCTTCAGAAATCCAGAATTAATATTTTGCAGGAAATTTCGGCACCCTAGAAACCGTAGGGCCAAAAATCAAAATTTCTCGGAATTTTGTTTTGAGAGCTTCTGGAGATGCACTGGAAGAGGTCGTACTGTTCTGTGCCAAAAGTAGCCCCAACATCCAAGTTCTAAGGGGCTGAAACACCCAAAAGAAGAGGGTCATACGAATTTTCTGGAAACCCTAAGAGGGTCGTACGGTTCTGCAGAAGAGGAGGGATGACTGGTAAAAGATGAGACTTGGTAGATGCTTGTGCAATGGGTTCTTTCAAGACCTATGCTCTCATACCATGTTGATTTTTCATAAGCATTAGGTTAAGCATGAAGTTCATTCCATTTTATCATTTAACCACAACCATAAATGTTGCAGCAACCAAGATCACAAGAAGAAGCACCATGCACAAGAACACAAAATGTATCCTAGGAAACCCTTCTCAACAAGGGAAGAAAACCCATCCAAATCCTTTGCTATATTCTTCAAGAGAAAGACCTTTACCACCAAGAAAGACCTAGCACACAAGAAGGTGCTCAAACCCTAGAACTCTAGCGCCCAAGAGAGGTGCGCACCTTTTGCCAAAGAAGTGTACTTGCTGAAATTTCCAAACTCACAAGAAAGATATGTTTCCACAATGGGAAATTTCCCTTTACTTATATTAGACTTGTCCTATAAACTAAAGTGTCTATTGGCTCAACATGGCCGACCTCTCTAAGACATATTATAATTATTATTATTATTATTATTATTATTATTATTATTATTATAATTAATATTATCCAGATTAATTATCTTTTACATTTGTTACTAGACACAATAAGGTAGGGCCGACCTGTACCCTTTACATAACAATTAGGGTCACAGGTAGGTTTGACTCTTGAACAACATGTAGCAAAGGATCTGATACACCCACTAGTGCTCATCCACTAGGGGCACATCCATAGGGATGTCATAGCTCTGATTCACTGCATTACACAGAAGAACCAGATCTTCACACGTTCACCTGTGCTTGTCCACAGGCACGTCCACTCTACAGATCTTCTTTCCCACTGCCTCACACAGGAGAATCATGTGGACTCTGGACTCTTCTCATCAACTCTGTTGCTCAGAGGAGGCTAATACATCATCTTCATTTTTGTTCTCATGACGATGCACCCAGCACTTTGGGATTTCACACGTTCACCTTGTGCTCAGCCACAGGCACGTCCTAACTCAATAGATCGCCTTTACCACTAGATAATCATCTGGAGTTCTTCTCAACTCTTTGAATGGAGGAGGTCATCTCTACATTCCCAACTCTGTCTCAGGCAGGAACCATGTACCCTTCTTAGGGGTTTTCTCTCAGGTTTGTAAGCTGAGAGAAAGACTTCACATAGCTGCAATGATCCACACCTCACAGGTTTGTAAGCTGGAGAATGTCTCACATAGCTGCAATCATCAACATCCATGACAGTTGTATATGTTCAGAACAGGAGTCCTCATCAGATTCTGAAGAACATGACTCCCAAGGAAGTTTTCACCAGAGTGAAGCCTGAGGTTGGACACTTCAGGATATTTGGGTGTCCAGTATACTTTCATGTACCCAAGGAGAAGAGGACCAAGCTAGACCCTTCAGGCAGAAAGGGTACATTTGTGGGGTACAGTGAATCTTCGAAGGCATATCGGATATACATCCCTGGTCAGAGACAGATCAAGGTTAGCAGAGATGTCACCTTTGAGGAAGAGATAACCTTCCGAAGATCCAAAGAATCTCAGATGGAGATTGACAATGAGAAGAATGAAGAGACAGTACCTTCTCCCCCTTCAGCAGTTCAAAGGGAGACAGTTACTGATCCAGTTGATCCTATAGCTCCAGTTGATGCTCCCAGAGACATTGTAGTAGGCCATAAAAGGCATGCATGGGCTCGACAGACTCTGCAAGAGGCAAAGGGACATGCAGTTCCTCGTGGTACATTCCGAGAGAGAAAGAGACCACAGAGATTTTCGAGCTATGTTTCAGCTATGAGCCACATCATTAATACTGAACCTTCTTGTCATGGAGAAGCAGTAGGTCAACAGGTTTGGCAAGATGCCATGACAGAAGAGTATCAGTCCATCATGAAGAATGATATGTGGGATATTGTTCTGAGACGAGAAGGGAAGTCTGTAGTGACTTCCAAGTGGATCTATAAGATCAAACATGCAGCTGATGGAAGTGTCGAGAAGTACAAAGCGAGATTTGTGGCTAGAGGATTCTCTCAGGTGGAGGGAAAAGATTATGAGGAGACATTTGCTCCTGTCGCCCGATACACTTCAATCCGTACGATTATTTCCCTAGTTGCATCCATGGGTTGGAGACTACATCAGATGGATGTAAAGACAACCTTTCTCAATGGTGAGATTGAGGAAGAATTTTACATTAAGCAGCCAGATGGATTCATGATACATGAGCAGAAGTCTCATGTGTGCAAATTGAAGAAAGCCCTGTATGGACTAAAGCAGGCACCTCGTGCGTGGTATGAGAAGATTGATGGATACTTTAGGAGTTTGGGCTTCAGCAAGAGTGTTGTTGATCCCAACCTATACTATCACATTGTTGGTGACGAGTGTCTGATTTTGGTCCTGTATGTTGATGACTTATTCCTCACCAGTTCAAAAAGTCTTATTGTTGAATGCAAGCGTGCATTGACTTTTGAATTCGAGATGAAGGACCTTGGTATGATGCACTACTTCTTGCGACTAGAAGTATGGTAGAGGATTGATGAGATTTTCCCGAGTCAAGGAAAATATACAGTGGAGATATTGAAGGAATTCGGGATGATGGACTGCAAATCCATGCCTACACCGATGGTGATGAATTTGAAGAAGATGAACGAGGCTTCTTCTGAGTCAGGCGAGATTGATCCACATCTTTACAGACAATTGATTGGATCATTGATGTATCTGGTTAACACCAGACCTGATATATGCTATGTAGTAAGTGTACTCAGCAAGTTTATGAATCAGCCGAGACAAGCACACTGGATAGCAGTGAAGCATGTGTTGAGATATCTACGAGGCACAGTTAGTTATGGCCTGAGATATGCCTCCGATGTAGACATGAGATTGCAGGGATATGCCGATGCAGATTGGGCAGGGAGCACAGTGGACCAGAAGAGCACATCTGGTTGTTGTTTTGCCTTGGGGTCTACCATGGTTTCTTGGTGCAACAGGAAACAGACTTTTGTGGCTTTGAGTAGCGCAGAAGCAGAGTACATTGCATTATGTGTGGCAGTGTGCGAAGCAGTGTGGCTTCGCAAGCTCCTTGCAGATTTATTTGGTCATGAGATGGATTCCACTGTTATCCATTGCGATAACCAGAGTTGTGTGAAGCTCTCCAAGAATCCTGTGTTTCATGATAAATCGAAACACATTGAGATCAAATACCATTATATCAAAGATATGGTGCAGAGGAAAGCAGTACATGTGCAGTACCTTTCTACACACTAGTAAGTTGCAAATGTCTTCACCAAACCGCTTGCCAGGACGAAGTTCGAGTACTTCCGTGAGAGACTTGGCCTAGTGGAGAATGCCTCCCTAGCTGAGAGGAAGTGTTGTTGATTGCAGCTTCATGAGACATTCTCCAGGTCGTTCCCCTTTGGACTGAGTTGAGACGCTCTGTGACAGAGCCCATGTGATGGGTGTGTCATACTCCTCTGGATTGAGTTGAGATGACATGTGGTCTCTTGTCGTGCTCCTCTGGACTGAGTTGACATGACGTGTGGTCTCTTGTCGTGCTCCTCTGGACTGAGTTGAGATGACTTGAGATGGTCTCCTGTCAAACTCTTATGGACTTAGTTGAGTCGACTTGAGATGCCTCTCCAGATGGTACTCCTATGGACTTAGTTGAGTTGATCTATTGAGAGTGACGTCCCTGTGGCTGAGCACAGGTGGGCATGTCCCTAGTGGTTGAGCACTAGAGGATGTGTGGATCCCTTGCTATATTGTCTAAGAGTAAGATTTGTTGTAACCCTAATTTGTATTGTTAAGGGTACAAGTCGGCCCCACCATGTAAAGATAATTAATATTGTTTAAAGATTAATTATATTGTTGAGTTATAGAAGTCGGCCCTATTGTGCCAATAGACACATCCATTTGATGTGCTAGGTCATGTATAAATAAGAGAGTTAGATACCCATTGTGGATCACTCACACAGACGTCATTGTAACTTCTCTCAAGCTACTTGTACGGCTGAATTGCGCACTTCTCTTAGGCGCAAGTTTCTAGGTCAAGGAGCACCCTCTTGTGTGCTCTAAGGTTCATGGTGTGGAGGATCTTCTCTTGACTCTATAGCAAAGGATTGTTGGGCTTTTCCCTTGAATGAGAAGGGTTTTCCCAGGATAAACTCTTGTGTTCTTGTGCATGGTTATTCTTCTTGTGATCTTGGTTACTGCAGCACTTGTGTATGGTATTGCTGCATTGTTTATGGTTCAAGTACATGCTAAATTGAAATAAACCACATGTGCATGAGCTAAGCATTAAAATTCAACACTAGTCCCCAGGAAGAGAAGTCGGCCCAGTTAGGTCACTTGGAGGACTATAAATAAGAAGGCGCTAGAGCTCATTTGTCACTCTCACTCTCACAACTACATAAGGACTAGTGGTGCGCAAGTTTGGAGAGGGAATGCAACTGCAGCTGCTGCAACTGGCATCTTGGTTATGGTTTGGACTTTCTGCTTGATTTTTGGTTATTCTTGCTTGGTGTGCTACCCTTGGAGAAAGGTGCGCTACCCTTGGTTGGCTATTGGTCTGCTACCGGAATTATTTTGTCTGTCAAGGTTAAGGTGCTCAGGGGTGGCCTTTGTGCCTATGGTTGGGTGACAGTATTGCTATATTGTCTATGGAAAAACGAGCACATCCCTTTATTTCTAACACATAATCCTTTTATCTTTGGCCATTATGTATGTTTGGCAACCATGTGTGCATGGCCATCATATCAGTGTTGTAAATCTCTCCAATATATTGCCGATATTCCGAGATATTCCAGGTTAAACCCATGTCTGATATATCCGAGATACTCCAAGATATTCCAAGATAGACCCCTGTCTTACGACATTTTCTGAGATATTCCAATATTTTCCGCTGATGTCACCGAAAAGTTACATTCCGTACCCTCGCTGATACTTTCCCCGAGACAAGATTTACAGCATTGCATCATATATATGTGGCACCTACATGTGCATGGCCATTACATACATTTGGAAACTACATGTGCATAATTCTATTTAAGCAATAAATATTAGTTCTATCTCTAAGATATTATTTTTATTTGTCAAGACTATCTTTATAATTTGGGCAATCTCATTCTAGTGGTGACAATAATGTTATAACCAGGGTAGTTTACCACTTCAGTCGGAAACTGACGGAAAGGGACCAAATAGACAAAAGCTCGCAGTGAGCGCAGTCCATAAAATCTAAACATCTCTTTTTCATGTTAGGAATCAAGATTATATACTTAGTAATATGGATCGGCAAATGTACCTAGGAAGAAGAGAAAATTCTAAACAAGGAACGAAACATGAAAGCTTAAACTCATTTCCAAATTTTCAGAGAGCTGCAGTTACATCATACATGTAATAATTCCTTAGCATGCATAGAAACCTGCTTCCACAGAAAAAACAGTATGCACTAAGACCCACACAGAAACCAGCAATTAAGGAGACTCACCTGAAGATAAGCTCCTATTTTGTATCAATGATCCTTTTACTAGTAGTGTGCCTGGAGATTGCTCAAACAACTGCAAGAAATGCAAGCGAAGACAAACAAGGAAACAATCATAAAAGTTGATAGTAATAAGATTGAGATGTTTGTGCTACTGTGTTTCTCCTTCACAATGTAGAAATTAAATAACTCCAACTTACTGAAATCCGAAACGACAGTCCATTTGGATGAGACTCTATGATACACTCGTGTTTTATTGCTTCGGATCCAATTTCATCCGGTGACTTCTTACCACACTTGCCAGAGAAATCATTTAAAACTTCTTCACATTTTCTATTTGAGAGTAAGACCTGCAAATACTCATAAAATCAAAACCTGCCTTGGATAGATTGCAATCAGATTTGAACATGCACAAATTGAAGCATCAGAATGAAGGCCAAGGTGGCTGACCATCAGTGAGAATGAAGAGAAATCAATTCTGCATGAAGCACTGCAAGCCAGGAAGAAATGTTCCACAGAATTCAGTAGTTGTGCAGCACTACAATGGCGTGGGAGACCCTGGACCACGAAATGTAAATGCTGTTGATCAAATCCTCACTTTAAAGAGTATACAGTAGAAAAGACTAAATACAAAAGCCTAGAGTAAACCATATGTTGATGGAAAATCAATTTGATCACGGTTACTGCTAGAATTTTAGCAAGGATAACAGATGAAACTGAAACCATTCATGTGAATACAAATGTTACCAATGAGCACAATTTGAAAGAACCAACTACAGAGACCCCATATTTCCCACTAGAGCTCATGTTTTTAGGATATTAGTTTTGCTATAAAAAGTGCTAATTTCTTTGAAAAAAGGAATAGCAAGAATAATTGAGCAAACCCAATCATGCACAAAAGCTTTTATGTTCTTGTTATCGTTTTGGAAAAATGGACAACCACAATGCGAATTTCCCTAGTGCAGGTCTTAGATTTTAGTGTTGAATAAAGGAAAAAGAGAACAATGGGTTTTTCCAACTTGTGCACACCCTTCATTGTCATTTGAAGGAAGTGTGTACCTGGTCTTGCAAAAGAGAGAAGGGTTTTGTTGGACATATTGTCATTGATGTATTGTCATTGATGTCAACAGCCAATGACGCACATGAACCTCAGAAGAGAAAGCGCATTGCAGAAATGTGATCAGGATCGAAATCCCCACAAAACAAACCAGGATTGTTGGATACACAAGCAACAGATCAAGGGTAGGGATTGATTGCGGAGCGCGAAGGGAGAATTAAACTACACATTATTTCCAATTCCACAATTAGTCTAGACCATCAAATCTCATCGATTCAAAGATCGACGACTGTGGTTGATCCACCAACAATCGCACAACTTCAATCGCGGAGTTTGTGCGACAGGATAAACCACACGCAAGTTACGGTTCCGCAAATCACATCGACCATTGGATCAAGTTGAGTGGAAGAACGGAGTAATTCATGGACCATAGATCATGGAAGTGACATACGTATGGTCAGCCCGGCATTGACCACTTCGGGTAAAATCGACCGAAGGAAATGTGCATGAAGGAATTTTAGCCGAAGCCGAAGTTCCGAAGTAAACGTGAGCCATCCGATCGTAGGTAACTTTTTGGGAAAAAGAAGAGTCGTTGGATTTAAACCAAGGAAAAGCAGCATCGCAGACAGATCGAGCCATCGATCTAAAATCACGATCAACGAACAACATTCATTTCGGGTTAAAAGTTGTGAGGAGGTTACACTTCGGGTAAAACGACAAGTAAGATCAATCGAAGGCCGAAGTCCCGAAGTGGACAAGATTTGTCCGATCTGAAGAACACTTCGGGAAATATCCCGACCGTCGGATCAAGGAAAGTAGAAGGATAGGATAAGCAAGGCAAAGGTCTCAAATTCCGAATACCCGAATTCCCAATAGTCGTTGGATTGAGTTAATCCTTTTCGGGTTAAAGAAGGACCGTTAGATCCAGGAGAAGAACATGTGCCACATGAGGAGATCC
The DNA here is from genome assembly GCA_032191745.1 of Picea mariana. Classification (NCBI taxonomy): domain Eukaryota; kingdom Viridiplantae; phylum Streptophyta; class Pinopsida; order Pinales; family Pinaceae; genus Picea; species Picea mariana. The sequence continues at coordinate 24,687 of JASDQU010436568.1, forward strand.
ACGTCAACAAGTGACGTCAGCAAGTTAAGTCACTCCGGGAGTTTGTACTTCGAGAGTTTCACCACCGGCAAATACCCGAAGTTCCGAAATGAACGAGAACCATTCATCGTGCAAATAACATCCAACCGTCCGATCTACTTCGGCGAAATGAACTCCAGAAGATTAAAGGACAGTGAAGGAGAAATCACCTGAAGTGTTGAAGGCCCAAGTTAAAGCCTACCGTTGATTTTGATAAGTGATCAAGCACTCGCTTGGCTTAGCATCTGGTCACCACCTGCGGTCGTATGGAATAAAGAAACAAAGGGCGAAAGAAGAGGCAACGCTTAAATTAATAAGCATGTGGTCTTGCACCTATGGTCATATGTAAATGGTTTGAAGGAAGCGCCTCTACAGAATTTGATTTCTGCAATACCTGTGATCAATTAAATGAAATCGATCCATACCTGTGATCGATTAATGAAAAGCATTTTCATTAAATTGAAAAGGCTTCTCGATAATATTTGAATAAAACAAAACAAACGAGATTATTGTTAATGAAAAGGTGCGATGGTCCAAACAAAGGGACACAAAGTTTCGTAGCTCACACCAGTTGGAAGAGTATATAAACGAGAAAGAGTTGAGAAGAATGTGTCTCTGCAGTCCAGATCAGAAGATCAAAAGCAAAAGCAGATTCCAAGAAGGAAAGCTAAAGATACTTATGCAGTGAGGGTGGATGGGAGGAGCATGAAAGGATTCATATCCTTACTAAGCAAATTGTAAAAGATATGGGAGTTGGAGCTTCCTAGGGTTGGTTCCCTAAATACAAGGGAGTTGGTGCTTCCTGGGGTTGGTGCACTAAAGACGAGGGAGTTGGTGCTTCCTAGGGTTGGTGCCCTGAAGAAGGGGATCTGTGTCTCCTAGAGTTGGTGCTCTAAAGAGGATTGGTGTCCTTCACTATTCTTTATCAAACCTTGTAATTGATGTTAAAAATATTTATATCATTGATTTTGCATACAATTCATTGTTGATTTATTGTGGTGATCAATAAAATATAAAAAGTATCTGTTAATTGTAAAGAAGGGGTAATACTAATTCACCCCCCCCCCCTCTCAGTATTCCAACAGGTTTGACTACCCTTCCATTTAAAAAAAGGTTTTCCAGTCCTATTTTAACATAAAGAAACAAGCATTGTGTCATTTGCCCAGTTCAGAAAAAAATCAATGCAGGAGAGGTAACTATGCATATCCATTCATTCAATACTCACTAATTCAGACACCAATGGCCAAAAATTGTCAATACAAAACATGGACTGCAAAGGTCTGCATATTTATTCCCAGATAATAACAAAGACAAAAGTATGTTAGAGGACTACCACAGTCCCAAACAAAAAACCATATACAGAATGGCAAAATGGGTGACTAGAAAAAATGGAGATATTATGGAAATAATGTATTAATAACATGGACAATAATAAGGAGAATAAAAAATAAGGACGATTGCCTTCAAATCTCAATATAACTCAATCTTCATCATGATTCAACTCCACTTCAAGAAAAGCCATTGACACCACACAAATTCAAATGTAGTATTAATATGGACTTCCTCTTTGCCAGATAATTTTGTTTTTGAAAGAGTATCAACCAACAAAGAAAGCCAAACCCTCTTTCATAACCTTTTCCTATTGTTGGCTTCTTAGTCCCTTTTTCTTCTTTTCTACTTTTCTTTATTATCTTGTTTTTTTCTTTTTCTTCTTATACTCCTTTTTTACCTCTTTTGCTCACTTGTGATTCTCTTCTATTTTCCTTCTTCATCTTCAAGTGGTAAGATATGCAGGTATGCAAAGGAAAGGTTCAAAGAAGAATGGGTGAGGCCGAGTTCTCAATGTTATGGACCATCATGGATGTAAACAGGAAAAGAAAATGGCAGAAAGGCAGTGACCATGAAAATGAGAAAGGGAAAAGTCCAATATTATGCAATAACAGGTTTACAAACACCCACTTATCAAACACCAATATTTTGCTACAAAGAACAGGGAAATCTGTGAAGAGCACAAAACCCTCTACTATCCTCCCGTAAATAAATGCACTGTATCTTGCTCACCACACCAAAAATCAAGAAACAAATGGTGAGGCATGAAACACCATCCCTCCCTTCAAGCGATAAAATTAAATTCAGAGCAAAACAGAGAAACAGACACTGAAACTTGAAGCCCTCAATTACTGTCTATTACAAGTCTGCCATAGTGAGAGAAAAATATATATCGACAAAATCTCCACATTGTCCCCATATCACAATCATAACATGTCTCGACTCTCAAGTATGGTAGAATAATGTGAATTTCAATTAACACTCTAGGTATCTAATACCACATGCTTCCCAAAGCTGCACTCCACATCTAATCCTGAAGGCCTGCTAGAATGGAACTTTGGTTTAAGACTCTATGCACAATGTTCCATAGATACCATTCCTATCACATAACTAAACTGCAAGTCACACATGAAGGTCTGCTCAGGTGGAAATCTGTGTTGACACCATATGCAGCAATTGCTTGTTACAGGAGGCACACCTATCGAAATTTGAACACCAAAGCCAGACCCTGAAACACACAACACAAGTCTATTTGGAATCAACAATTTAGTCAGTTTACTTTATACTAGGTTACATCACTAATGGCCATTTCGCACAAACTGGTAAATTAAGATGAGTTTCTTATAGAATTTGTTGATTGTGTACCTCATTCTGTTATTACCTTCTGATAAGATTTAAGTAGAGTAAATTCAACTAAGTCTTGCAGTCTTCAATCTTCTATTAAAATACCTCCAGGGGTATGTAATGGAACTTATTTGCATTTAATTTACTTTAATCTTCTTTAGCTATTTTTCTGTTATTTATTTCTGACACATCAGTCTCTGCATAATGTCCCCTAAGAGTCATTTTAGAGTCTAGACAGCTTGTTAAGCCAAAATAAATTTTGGTTGAGTGATTAATCATTTCACAGACTTCTATTAATCCATTCTTAAGGTAATTCAAACTTAACCTAAATATTTTTTTGTGCCAGACTTCAATTAAGCCATTCTTAAGGTAAGTCAAACTTAACCTAAATAATTTTTGTGCTCTTATCTTCTTTCTGTTTTTTTGGAAACACCGCATATAGTAACTTACATCCGTCCTTCAGCTAAGCTGCCACAGTATGAGAGGCATTTCTTTGCCATCAAAAAACACCCAGAATTTGCACCTTGTCTCATCCACATCCACTCGGGGAGGTTTGAACCCGGGTCTCCATGTTAATACAAGCCCGATCACCTCACTGCTTACCTCTAGACTACACACCATGGGCTTTTTTATTTTCTTTTGTTAAATTTACAGCAGCTGCAAGAGCCATTCTCCGGAAGGATGGCAAAGACCCTAGCTAAGGTCTAGGGCCCTCAGTGCACTCCTAGGGTATTTGGTCTGGGACCAAACAGTCAGTGCTATGGCAAAAGACCCTTCTTAGGGCCCCCAGTATATGACTGGGGTTCTTAGTCTGAGACTAAGCAGCTAAAGCCCCTATATATGTCTAGGGCCCCTGGAAATGTCCAGGGTACCCATGCCTGAGGCATGGGTTGATCCATGGTCTTGTACCATGGTGGAAAAGACCCTTGTGAGGGCCCCCAGTATACGACTGGGGTTCTTGGTGAACAACCAAGCAATAACGACCCTTGTTAGGGCCCCCAGTATACGACTGGGGTTCTTGGTCTAGGACCAAGCAGTTAAAGCCCCTAGATAAGCCTAGGGCCCCTAGAAATGTCCAGGGTACCCATGCATATGGCATGGGTTGATCCTTGGTCTCTGATCTTGGTGGATAAGACCCCAGAAAAAGTTTTGGGGCTACTTGATCCTCTATCAAGTATTTGATGGTACATGACCTTCCTTGAAGAAGGACATAACCACATGAGGGATAAGTCCCATATGCAGTGATGATAAAGTAATAGGTTCACCATGTTAAATGAAGAAATGAGTATTGCCACCTAGCTAACCCTCTCTTACCCTTGCTTGTGTTGGTTTGGGGTTTTTGTTGTTTTTGGTCAAGGGTTAAAGTAAATAAATTTAAAATGTTATTTACAGCATGTTTAAATTTAATTTTAAACATGTTGTTTTAATTTAATTTATTTTTAACTTAACCTTACCTTTAATCTCTTGCCCTACCCTTGCCCTAACCTAAAATTATAAAAGAAACCCCTACCCCTCTCATTCTAATACACTAGATCTCATTCTTTGTTTTGATGTGAATGGATCCTCTTGTTGCTGCGGCTCCTCCTTCTGTTGATGTATTTTGGTAAGTCTGCTGCAGGGTCTGTAAGGCTGCGGCCTCCCTCTTCTGTTGATGTCTATTGTAGTAGCGGCCCTCCTTTGCTGGTGAAGACCTTTTCCTTGCTGCGGCCTCTTGTATTTTCTGTTGGGGGTTTGTGTAAAGTGCAGCCATCCCTTCTATCTGCTGTGTGGAGTGAGAATGAGGTGGCTCAGTCCTTCTCATTGCTGCTGTAGGTGACTCGGCCCTCTCCTTTGCTGTCTGAAAATTATTGCGGCCCCTTTCAGCTAGTGAATTATTCTCTTTGCTGTAGCATATCCTCCTTTGCTGTTGTAGTTGCTGTATGGAGGTGTAGCGGCTCCTTTGTGAGGGCTGTTAGTGCTGCGGCTCACCTTTAATCTACTGTGGGAGAGATATCAGAGTGCGGCCCTCTATGTCTTATGCTGTGTGGGCTTTACAAGGTTTGGCCCCTCTTTTCTGTGGGAAGCCTGATTCAGTTTGGCTCCTTCTTGCTGCTATGATACACCTGTAGGGTGCGGCCTCTTCCCACAACAGTAGGGTTTTTACTACAAGCCTTAACCTCTCAAATGACTGAAGGTTATCATGTGTAAGGTTGATTGATATAAGGGTTCACCCACAGTCATGTTGTGCAGTGCCTTTGTAACCTCTTCCAAAGTTACTTGGGGTAAGAGTTTCATTGTTTGATTCTCTGAGTGAGGGTTTGAGTATTTATATTCACTGTTGGGATGTTGTCTTCTTCCTTCCTGTTTAAGGGTTTTTGTCCATAACTATTATGTGTGAGGGTTTATATGCATTCACCTACTGTTAGTATGAGGGTTTGACAGTGTGAGGTCTTCGTAGCCCTATACCTTTGGTGGCAAGAAAGTTTCTTCATCTATTGGCAAAGGGATCCAACCTATAAGGTGGATCTATGAACTGAACCTTTGTCTGAGCATAATTATAAATGCTTCTTTATCCTTCTTGTTGGCTGTGACTTCTTCAGAGGTAAGGTTCAGAACAAGGTATGCTATCTACTCACCATTTTCAGATCTGGTATATTGTTTTGAGTTCTTTACTGTCTGATCTATCTAGATCTATGTTCCAGCATTAACAGTTATTAGATCTGAACAATACATTAAGTTTACCTCYCTGTTTCTACAGTTTGAYTGATGGTTTAATGATCAGRTYGGTTTTAAGTTTAGATCTGTATGTTTCTATCTATTTTGAGTTTAGATCTGTATGTCTTTATCTAAGTTGAGTTTAGATCTGTATTTGAATTCAAATCTGTATTACAGTCTAACTCTTTAGATCTCCTAGATCTGTACAAGCAGTGGAGATTAATGTCTAAACTCTAGAGCTAGTTGTTTTACTCAATAAATTTTAAAAGATATCACTGTTATGCTTTACTACACAAATTCCAACATCTTTCATAAAGCACCTGCCGTTCTATGTTAAGGATTTACAGCTGGCTATCAAAAAACAGTCAATTGGAAAATATTTAACCTAATCTATTTGAAGATATGAGCCTGTGCCAAACTGCCCTAATTCAGATATCCTTCCAATAGCATTACAACTTCTATGAGTGAATTGATGATCATTAATGGTCCTATAACTAAAAAATGCATTAACCATAAGAAGTAAAAAAACAACTCAGAGCTTACAATGGAAATTGCCTGAAAATATCAGATTCCTGCAACAGTGAACAGAATTTGTCCACGGATCTTATTCTCTATTCAAGCCCAATTTGCATGGAAAAACTGTATGCAGAGCTAGAAAATTGTCACATAAATTTTATCACAACATTCCGTGTAATTGCATGTTTTGCAGGACTAATCAATACACCAAAATCATAGATGATGAAGTAAAGAGGGCAATCTATGAAGAGGCATTTAACACCCTGAATGTTTTACCCTTCGAAAAGCCAATGACCCATAAATAAACTTAATAGTTTGTCTAGAGGCAAATAACCTTTTAGGTGGCATATACTTAAAGCAACTACCAATCCTGACAAGAAGAGGGTCTGCAACCAAAACTTTCATTTGGCCTAAACAGGCGTTCTCGTTCTCCATCAGACCCAATTGAGCATACCTCAAACCCTAGGGGAACCCATTCATTTGACAATGAAGGTAAACGACCAGGATAGGAAAAGGAGGTGAGGAAGGTAGCTCATGGAAGCTGCAGCATATCTTGACTGTAGAATGTGAACCATTCAAGCCTGAAGAAAGGTCCTGCTCTCCTAGATAGTAGCTGTGGATTATGTCACTGACTTATCCCTCTTGAGTAGCTTTAAGAATTGGGCCTGTGTTAATGTATCTCAGAGACATTAATGCCTTTCTTTGCAGGTTAAACATGCACTTGCTGGGCAAAGAAAAGTCAGTGGTGCAGTGTATTGTGTCTTCAGCTCCATGATTCTCATATGGCTGGAGAGATATTTGAATATGAAGATGGATATGTTTGTTAGAATTTAAATTTATTACATGAAACTCACCAGAGTAGACTTCTCAGATACCAAGTTAGAATTAAAAAATGTAACAAGCAACAAAATGATTAGCTGATAAGATCTAATTAACTCATAAACTGGTGTCATGTGAATACTCAAAACACACACACATCAATGAGAAGAGACAATAAATAAGTATATGCGCACATTAAAATATGTGAGAAGTAATATAATCTATGTAACAAACAAAGACGAGCAGAGATTGGAGAAAAAAAAGATTGTATTAAATTAATGGGTACCACAGTACCACTATACACTTGCAAACCCCACTCTCTAAAACACCAAAGTTCATGCTCTTACATCTTTGCAGACTCATACGACCATACATTACGTGACAAATGTATACATACCTGTCATCGGTATCATCATTACAAATTCATATGTTATACAAAGTATTTGATATTTGTAACTCCCCTTCTCATTATTCTATATTTAACACATCTACCTTGACACTTGACACAAGTCATGACACTTGTCTCCCTCAGTGCTTTAAGAACTGGCAGAACCAGAACCAAAACCAGCCGGTTCAGCTAGTTTGAACTTAACAACCACTAAATCAGTTCAGCAACCAGTTCCATACCAAACCCAAACAGGTTGGTTCAATACAAGAACAGTCAGACCAGTTCTGGGTTGTTTTCAACTGGTTCCACTATGAACCAGTTTGGGGATGGTCATGACAAAAATCACAACATAAACTAATAAAAAAGAAAAAAGAATACCCTAAAACCCCCCACCCCACTCCCCCAAACCCTAAAACTTTGTTATATAAGGACCACCCCCTTTATTTGCCTCGTACCTCTCTCATTGAGAATTTGGTGTTTGTGGAGCTGCATTAAATAGTTGTGATTTGTAGTACTAGGAATGCAGGCAAGGAGGGTTAATCTCTGGGTGACGAAGGCTAGGGTTCTTGCCTTAGTTGCACCATGTTCTCGGAGGTAACTTTGTAAGTTTGTTCAAATAAACAATTCAGAACTCTGCTGAGAACCATGATATTTATACCAGAGCTTCAAAAGCACTGCTATACTTGGCATTTGTTACCTGTTTCGTATCAGTGGCTACTATTAACTTCAACTAACCTTCTCTTCTTTCATTTATTCACAACTTTGTTTGCAGAACCAAGGTGAGCAAAGCAGTTAATCTATCTTAAAATATTGGTTATGTACAAAGCAAATATTCAATAAGCGTGATTTTGATCAGGCATAGCATGATTCAGTTTGTATCACTTATAAGACTCAGCGGTCCCATTGACCTACTTTTGTGCTTACCTGTCGGACATTAATAAAATTATCATATCTTATCTACAATCATCAGAAAAGGAGAATTGATCCATATTTTTTATGCATATCATTAAATGGAAGATTCGATATGAATTGACAAAAATCAAAAGAATGTTCTTTGCCGAATTAAAGCCTGGATATTTGAGAACTAACATATAAGCAACACTGGCCAACTCTCCATGTCTGATAATTCTGTAAGCCATGGTCTCTATTACTACCATGGTCATAGCTGTTCTAGTCTACAATGTACATACCTCTAACATGAAAGATAGATTCGTCTTTTCCATCATTGGAAGAACTCCAACAGTCCTCGTAGAAGGAGAAATGAAAGACCAAGCAAGGCCCCACCTTGATGTCCTACCCTGAACAAATTCAGTAGTCTGTACTATTGTAACACCAACCTTGCGGAGATTCGTGGTCAAGACTTTCAAGTTTACTTTCCTCCCAACCATTGTTGTATACCACCTAAGCGTGCACAATGTTGGAAAAGCAAATAGCTAACTGCTTCAGTGCTTACTCACATTTAACAAACTATGATGTTCAAACTTAAAAGCAAAACAAATGAGAAACGACAAGTAATGAAAAAGCACAAGTAAAAAGCCAACCTGATCTGTTCCTTAAGGTGAACACTATCGTTAATAATATGTTCAATGAATGCTTGCTCCCCACCAGGATAAACCATTTCCTCCATTGTCCCACCACATGCAGTTCTAGGATTCGCACCTGCTTCTTCCATGCTCTCAAAAAATGGAGGATTGCACATGCAAAAATCAAACTGCTCACCTTCTCTCATAACCCCCAAAAGCACTGGAGGTCCCTCACAATTCTTGGAGACAACACCAGAACCTTTAGAAAGTGGAACTTCCAAAGATTCTTCAATTTGATGATCATTAAAAGTTAATAATGGGTTTACAGCTCCACTCTCTTCTTTGCAAGGTTCTTCAGGCTGTCCTGAGGTAGATAGTTGGGAACTATCTTCAACAACACCTTGCTCTGACTCATCAAAAGAGAGACTCTCTAAAGGGCCGTCTTCTTCATTCTTTTGGGTGCACCCATTCTTCTCTTCAACTTCTCCTTCTCTGGCCTTCCTGATTTCTATCAGGTCCACGAGGTGAGGATTATTCTGCACATTTTTTTGTGCCCATTCAAGAGCCACCCAGGTAACATCTGCAGTTACAACAAATGGGAAAGCAGTCAATATCTGCAACCAAAAGTCCCCATCTTGAGGAGGGCTTTTTGCCTTTACAAATCACGAAACACTTAAGACCTCTCCATCTTGAGTATGGACTTTTACCTTTATTCATCATGAAACAATTAAAACTCAGGTGTATTTTCTTCAAAAACATGAGACAGACCTTCAACACAATTTTTAAGTACTCCTCTGCGGAGTGAGTACTAAGCATGGATTAGTGTTTTGGATTGTTGAGATTTGGGTACCTTGGAAAATGGTCCCCTTGTGTTTGTGAGCCTCTAAACACAAGTGGGAAATACTTTGTACTATGTACCATGTACTTTATGTCTAATTTCACTTTGACTTAGGATATTTAAGTCAAAAGTTAAATTTGGTCATTTTAGCCTAAAATGACTATTAATTCACTTTGTGGGTGAATTGAGGACATAAAGAGAAACTATGGAAACTTGAGTAAAGTGGGTTTTGAGTTGAGATTCTTTTGGAGAGATCTCAACCCTGGATTAGAGATGGGATGAGATGATCTCATCCACCCATCTTTTAGGTTTCCTTATGTTTCCTTAAGAGGGGCGCATAGGGCAAGGAGAGGCTCATTCTCACGTGTATGTTCACCAAAGGAGCTTGGAGAAGGCAAAGGAGATGGGAATGGAAGCATTGGGAGAGGAGAGCTTGGGCGCCTCCTCTCATGGAGGGCTCATGAAGGCTTAGGGCCCAGCTTATTTGTGGTTGTTGTTCTTGCTTGGAGGGCGCACTTATTTGTGGTTGTTGTTCTTGCTTGGAGGGCGCACTTATAGCAGAGAGGTCTTGCAGTGGTCAGATTGTTTTGAGAATTGTTTCAGTGGAGAGGCAGCACACAAGAGAACAATGTGGTGCAAGGGTTTCTCCATCAGAGCTTCAGGGAGCAAGGGCGCTTCATTTCAGTGGTCAGAGCAACAAAGGGAGAGGGCACACTAAGCTTGAGCGCATATCTCCTTGGATCATTTGGCAAGGCTCGAGAGGAGCTTGATTTGTATACAGGTTCCATCATATTGTATTTGTTGTTGTATCTCATACTTTAGACACCACTTATATATACTTCCATTCCAAACTGGTTTTCCCCAGGGGGGTTTTATCCAAGGTCATGTTGACCAAAAATATTTGTGTTCATTTTATGCATGCTTAGAATTGTAAATCATCATTTAGAGTTGTAAAGATCTAGATGTAGTGTTATTTATTTTGAGTATATTGCATGTGCTAACATTGGGATAATAAAACACTTGAAAGGGCACCTCAAAAGGACACTTAACCATCAAAACTGTGAGCAGAAAGTACTTGACTGTTTGTTGTCCTAAAACAGCAGCAAAGGACAGTCTTGAAGATAAAACTTAGAGCCATCTTGAGGTCAAAGACAGACCTAGATGGCAGCCTCATAGGACCTCAGAAATCCTACATGGATTTCCCCCCTCTTTAATTAAAAACTTGAGCAGAATTTGCTTTCAAAATGCTGAAGTAAAGTGTTGACAGGTTTGGGGTGGGTGGGGATAAGGGGAATTATGCCTATTGCCTTTGGTGAATTCATGTTGCAATGTCAGCAGAGCTAGTAAGGGCCTGAGGAAGCCTTGGGGATCTGACCTAGGGCAGTTCCCCTGTCAAGGTTTGTCCCCGACAGGATGGCAGAATCCTACAAAGAGACCTTTACTTGAGGAGGGGGCCCCCCACTCTCATATAAAATAATATAAGATAATTTTATTAATGTCCGGCAAATGACCAAAAAAGTAGGTCAATGGGACTAAAAAGTACATCCAGAAACTAAAGTAGAAGGTGGGAGTGAGAAAGCAGCTCCTAGATCAATGACAAAATCAGAAGATCTAAGCTCATAGCTAACAAAGCTAATAAAGAAGCATAAGAAGCAAAGTACCAGTACATAGAAACATGCAAAAAAGCTAGAGTGCTAAAAGCAGTAGGCAGTCAACGTAGATCAAAGGAGATGATGTCAAGAAGTGTTGGAGCCAGCTGCCAAGGGTAAGTATGGGGACCAAAATGAAATCAATGACTATGAGAACATCGATGCACTGGTGGATGATATCCTCAAAAAGTGGGTTGAGTGGGCTTGGTTGTGTGATCTTGGGTGGAGCACAGAAGCAAGGGAGCCCTCCTCTCCTAACATCCAAGACCCGGGAGATGAAAGTCTGGATGGAAGCCTGGCTATGTTGAACAGGGGGCACCCTGCCTCGGGCCCATCTAGAGCTAATTAATAGACTGTTTGCAAGTCTGGGGGTGTGTAACATGTGGCTTGGAACAACAACTCCGTAAGAGTCTCATGGACATCGATTGTCCCCCTAGGGGGGTGGTCAATCAAAGAGCCAAGGCCTCACCAATATGGAGTCTAAAGAATCATTTAATAGTCTACAGATCTCCACGTGCCACTTGTTGCTCCAATCCAACAGTACAACCTAGAAGTAAGAATGTTAAAATTCTTCAACACATGGTAACAGTCCTAGTCTGATTTCTAACCTACCTACTTAGGAAAACAAAAAACAAAATTCTCTATCAAAACTGGAATCTGATTTTTACTAGGAACTAGAACATCAAACTGAAGAAAGTAGCAACAAGTACACAAATTTGGAACTCAAATCACATCACTGTTTATTCCTCTTGAAAATAGGAAATACACAGGAAGCTTCAAACTCTACCCTTCACCCATTGCTTCATACTTTTAAAACTAGATGAATAAAACCTATACCCTTGTCTTCTTCCTTATAGACTAGAAGGTACAATGAATCTAGATACATGCACAATAGTGCATTAAGCCTAAACCCTAAATCTATTCCTAGCCTTGGGATTAGTACCCTTAATCAACATGAAAGAACTTTTCCTAGGAAGGTGTGCCCACAAGAGGAGAGTGTAAGGATACATGCATGCATCTCTCTCTTCGAGGGATCTGCACCCCTTATATTCTTGGAAACTTTCCACATGCAAAGCACCCTAACTAACTATACATGCAATACTAACTAAATCAAACTCAGAAATAGAACTTAACTACTAAATATAAAAGTATCTAAACTGAAATTAAACTGGGGATGGCGCATGCATGCTTTTGGCATGCATGTACCCTCTATCTCTTTCTCCTCTATAAATGCCCCTACGCCCTCATTATTGTTGTAAAGAACTACCGAAGGAGGACATGTTGTCATTAAGGTTGTTGTACAGAATTTCTACTGGAGTACCTTCTCTATATGTGTCTAGATCTTCTCTACTCGACTCTTGTTGTTGGCATTAATCACAACTGCTGGACCCTTTCTAAGGTACTAAAAAATCCAACACTCCCTCTTACCAAGGAAAGTGTTCTTTGCCAACCACAAGATACTCCCTCTACATCTAGAATCTCCATCTGCTAGGGGCTTGGTCAAATAGTTGACCATCAACGAACCTAAAGAAACATGAATATGGATCATTGCTTCCTTTTGTACTATGAACTCTCTTCAGAATCTTCAAGGTGAAAACCTTCTATAGAAGAAACATTGCATCAGCAAGCTACCAACCTCCTTGGTCCTTCAAGCCATCTTCACTAATCAAAATCTTCTTACGCCACATCATGAACTATCAAGACTTCCTACAATAATGAACTCATCTATATACAAGGCCAAGGCAAGTGTATCAGATCTATCAAATAACGAATTAAAATCTTAACTAAACTCGAAACAGCCCAACATGAGTGCAATCTCATTGATACTAAAATCCAAAATTGGCGGTGCATGCATTAGTGCATCCAGGGCAACCCCCTCTTCCTAGAAGAATCCTTCCACAACTAGAGTAAGAGTCTCATCAAGGTCAATTGCCTCTTGCTGAGAGAATCCTTCTACAACAACCTTCTCAATGCTAGAGGAACCCTCTTCCATCATGGCATCTGGCCATACCTACGCAACTAGATCTACAAGTAGCTTGTGAAGGCCACCTTCTCACACTCCTCTGGCCAAAACTCAACCAAATCCATGGCTACTATGTCTAATGATGGCTTGTTGACCATCAAACTCAGCCAACCACTATAAATCCATCATGCAAGAAACTGAAAGCAGACTCTTCGCTAAATCAGGAACATACAAGACAGAATCTAATTCAAGAACATCACTTTAAGGAAATTGGAAAGATATGGAGCCCAATCCCTTCACAAGATATGTGACATCATCACCCAACTCCGCAAGCATTCCTCCCTCTTCCTCTTGAAACCTACTAAATATCTTTTTGTCATAAGTCACATGTCTCAAAGCTCCAATGTCCACATACCATCCAATCCCTGACATTGTGCATGTGGAAAATCTAGACACCATGGCAAAGTGGGTATCTAGCTAGGCAATCAAATCGTCCACATTGGAAGCATCTGCACTGCTTGCAAACTCTTGTTGCTGCTACTGTTGCTTACCCTTTCCCTTCTTCCTCTCAAGACACTGATAAACATAGTGACCATGCTTGTCACATCTGAAGCACTTGATATGACTCAAGTCTTTCTTCCCTTGACATGAAGAATCTAATTATGCCTCCTTGTCTTCTAACCCCTCTCAAGTCTCCCTTTCCTCCCTCCTCTCCTCACCTTACCGATGAGGGCTAGGTCTGGTCTATCATCTTCATCCTTGTAACTAGTTAAGACTTGCTCTAGTTTTGTCTTCTATTCAATGAAATCATCCCACAAATTCTCAAAGTCGAGTAGCTTCACCCGACCAAAGATAACCTAGACAAAGTCATGCCAAGATGAACCGAAGCCATTCAAAGCAATCCAAACTAGCTCATCATCTTTGACTTCATCACCAACTGCACCAAACTAGTCTCTTAGCTTTACTAGCTTAATCAGATAGCTAGCTACTATATCTATCTTGCACATACAGTTCGTGGTGAGCTTGTTCCTTAGAAGCATCTTCCTAAATACATGCACACTCTACTACAGGGTTCCTGTTGAAATAATGTAACGACAAAGAGTATTCTATTTACTATTGATATATTATTCATTAGATCAATCCCCTGTTGCGGATTGATATTGTAAATAACCAAATCCCCTTTTGCAGATTGGTAAAACCCTAATTGTAATAGGCAGAATGAGAAGTCGGCCCCCAGATTGAGAAGTCGGCCCTGCCAGTGAAAAGTCACCTGCCAGATTGTATAAATAAAGAGGCTAGCGCCTCATTTGTACACACACTCACTTGTTCATCAGAGCGCAAGTTTGGAGCTGCAGTTGGAGAAGAGAGAGAGAGAGAGAGAGAGGGAGGGAGAGAGAGGCGCATTCTTGGGAGAGGAATTTATGTATTTGTTTGAGTTATCTCTTGGCATTGTATTGGCTATCTATATTAAGGAATTTTTTGTTGGGTTTTCTCCCCCATAAGGGTTTCCCAGGATAAATGATGTGTCTCTTGTGATTGTGTATTTCTCAGTGATCCTATCTATGCTATTGTTATCTAGTGAAATGAAAAGAAACCTAATAACAGCTTAAACCTTAACATGGTATCAGAGCTAAGCTGAATAGAGCATCTTTCACAAGAGAAAGTGAAAAACGTCACTGTTGTCGTACATGCAAATTAGGGCTTTTTGTTGGAGAAGTATTTTAGCCCCAAAACCATCTAGAAAAGTGCGCCCTTCCTCAAGGATCACTTTAGCATCCTCAACGCAACTTTTCAGTGGCTAGATCTCCTGGAAAGTGAAACCCTAGTTTTCACAAAGTACCAGAAGTACCAGAAAACCAGAGTACCAGAAGTACCAGAAAACCAGAAGCACCAGTCCAGAAATCTGCAGATCAAGTTTGGAGGGGTAAAAGTTGGATTTTCTTAAATCTAACCACATCGGGCTACTCGCCTCGACCAAGCGCACCTCCTGGTAAGTTCAGAGTTTACTTTTGAGCATTTTCATTTTTGGTCATTTTCCTAGCCCCAGGTAAAAGATGTTTGCAAGCACTAAGCTTGTTGACAAGCTGGAAGGTGTGGAAAACTTCCGTGCCTGGAAGTATAGGATTGGTCTCATTCTTGAAGAGAATGACCTAGCAAGATTCGTCAAAGAAGAAGTACCAGAACCCGTCGATGTTGGAGATAAAGCAAAACACCACAAGAACATAATTAGGGCCAAAAGAATCATTGCGGATTCGATCAAAGATCACTTGATTCCTCAAGTGTCATCAAAGAAGACTCCGAAAGAAATGTTTGATGCCCTAACCAGACTATATGAAGGAAAGTACCTAAACCGAAAGATGAATCTAAGAACTCAGCTCAAGAATACAAGGATGCAGAGAGGAGAATCAATCCAAGAATATTTCTCCAAAATATCTCAATTAAAAGAATAACTAGAAGTGATCGGAGATGCTATAGATGAAGACGAACTTATAATGACGACCCTTAATGGTCTCTCAAGACCTTGGGATGCATTCATCCAAACCACTTGTGCAAGAAAGGAGAAACTACTATTTGACAGTCTATGGGAAGAATGCATTCAAGAAGAATCAAGAGTAGCTAACTGGGAAGCTTTACTTTCAAGAGACGAAGATCAAGTCCTGGCTACTCACACTAAAGGAGGAAGAAAGAAGTCTTACTTCCAGAAAGAAACTCATAAAGAGTCTCACCCCCAAAACAAATTCAGTCATAAAGAATCTCAACCAAAGAGATTCCAGAAGAAAGGACAAAGAAAGGAAAGAGATTACTCATCTGTCCAATGCTACCATTGTGACAAGATGGGACATATTGCGAGGCATTGTCCAGATAGACGAGCAGAATACAAGAGGAAAAACAAGAGGCATCATGCCCATGCAGTTGAAGATGAAGAGCCACCCGCAAAGATATTAAGAGAACGAATTAAAGACTATGTCTTAATCTCAGCCCTCTCAAGATCGGTAACACCTGGAGAGGACACTTGGCTCATTGATAGTGGTGCTTCCAAGCACATGACAGGTCAAAGAGATGTTCTCTCTTGCCTTTCAGAAAAGAAGTTTTCTCAGAAAGTTACACTTGGAGATGATTATCAATACCCTATCAAGGGATTGGGAGAATCAAACTACAAGCTTAATTCAGGGACTCCAATGAAGATGAAGGGCGTACTCTATGTACCAGGTTTGACAAAGAACCTACTCTCCATATCAGCTTCAGAAAAGAAAGGCTTCAGAATTGCCTTTATAGATGGAGAAGTTCTTATGTGGGCTAAAGGAGAAACCATGAAAGAAGCAATCGTCATTGGAAAAGAAGAAGGCGGCTTGTATAAACTATAGGGTCACTCAGAAGCAGCCATGACCAATGCCATTGAGAATCCATGTGAACTTTGGCATAGAAGATTAGCACACATCAACTACAAGGCATTATCGTATGTATGCAAGGCAGTCACAGGTCTACCAGAACTCAAGGTTGACCATGAAGGTGTGTGCGATGGATGTGCACAAGGGAAGAACATCAAGAACCCTTTTCCAAAGAGAGACAGCAAAGCAGAAGGAGTACTAGAACTCATTCACTCAGATGTCTGTGGCGCAATGCCATCCATCAGTGGGTATGTATACTATGAATCTTTTATTGATGATTATTCTCGTAAAACCTGGGTTTACTTGTTGAAATCAAAAGATGAAGTGTTCAGTAAATTCAAGGAATTCAAAGCCTTGATAGAGAATCTTTCTAAAAGAAAGATCAAGATACTCAGGTCGGATAACGGACGAGAATACACCTCAAAAGAGCTTGTAAACTATTGCAAAGAGGTTGGGATCAAGAGGGAGCTCACCACTCCCTACAATCCTCAACAAAATGGTGTAGCAGAAAGAAAGAACCGAACTATAATGGAAGCAGTAAAGACCATGATCCATGATCAAGATCTTCCAATGTACTAGGAAGCAGCAAAAACAACAGTATATGTACAAAACCGATTGTCCCATAGTGCACTTGGGTTCAAGACCCTGGAAGAGATGTTCTCCGGAAAGAAGCCAGAAGTAAGCCATCTCAAAATATTTGGTTGCCCAGTATTTGTACATATTCCAAAAGAGAAGAGAAACAAGTTGGACCCTTCAGAAAAAAAGGGAATATTTGTTGGATACTGTGAGGTCTCCAAGGCCTTCAGGGTTTATATACCAGGTCACCATCATATTGAGATTAGCAGGGATGTGACCTTTGATGAAGATGCAGCACTCAAGAAATCCAGAAGATGCCAGCTTGAAGAAGTATATGAAGAGGAACCTGTAGCTCCCAGAGTTGCAGTGAGGGAAGTTCCCAAAATTGCAGAACCAGTGAGGGAAGTCATAGCTTCCCCTGATGAGGAAATTCTAGAAGATCATGACATAGTAGAATTTCAAGAACCCCCTCAGATGACGATCTCCCATAAGAGAAAGCCTGCTTGGGCTAGGGAGCTTATTCAAGATGGAGAGAAGTATGGTGTTCCCGAAGGAACCATGAGACAAGTGAAGAGACCTAAGCCATTCTCCAGTTATATGGCTTTGATGTGTGATCTCCTAGAGAAGGAGCCTACCTGCTTTGAACAAGCCATTCAGAAGAAAGAATGGGCAGATGCCATGACAGAAAAATACCAATCCATAATAAAGAATGATGTATGGGAAATAGTTCCCAGACCGAAGAGCAAGGATGTGGTATCTTCCAAATGGTTTTTCAAAATAAAACATGTTGTTGATGGAAGTACTGGGAAGTATAAAGCAAGGTTTGTCGCTCGTGGCTTTTCTCAAAAGGAAGGCATTGACTATGAAGAGACATTCGCTCCTGTAGCCAGATACACTTCGATCAAAACCATCATAGCCCTTGCAGCTAAGATGAAGTGGAAGTTACACCAGATGGACGTAAAGACAGCCTTCCTAAATGGTGTCATCGAAGAAGAAGTGTATATAGAACAACCTCAAGGATTTGAAGATGAAGACAAGAAGATTCATGTCTGCAAGTTGAAGAAGGCTCTGTACGGGTTGAAGCAAGCTCCTAGAGCTTGGTATGGAAGGATAGATAGTTTTCTGACGAGCTTGGGCTTTACCAAGAGTAAAGTTGATTCTAACCTCTACTTCAAGGTTATGAATGATGAGTCGGTGATATTTCTATTGTATGTGGATGACTTATTCTTAACTGGAGAAGAAAAGCTCATCACCGAATGTAAGAAGAAGCTCGCCTCAGAATTTGAGATGAAAGACCTTGGCCTAATGCATTATTTCTTAGGTCTTGAGGTATGGCAGAGCCCAGAGAGAATCTTCCTTAACCAAGGGAAGTCTGCAGTTGAAATCCTGAAGAGATTTGATATGTTGGAGTGCAAGTCCATGAATACACCCATGGAAACGAAGTTGAAGCTTCTGGTCGACACTTCGTCAGAATTGATTGATGCCACGTTGTATAGACAGATCATTAGATCGTTGATGTATCTGATGAACACCAAACCAGATATATGTTTTGCCGTGAACACTTTGAGTCAGTGTCTGGTAGAACCCAGACATGTTCACCTAGTTGCTGCAAAACATGTGATGAGGTACCTTAAGGGTACATTAGATTATGGTCTTAGTTATGATGGAGATCATAATTTCACACTAAGTGGGTACACTGATTCAGATTGGGCTGGAAGTGTCTCTGACAGGAAGAGCACTTCAAGATGTTGTTTCAGTTTGGGATCAGCCATGATCTCATGGCAGAGTAGGAAGCAATCAAGCATTGCTCTCAGTACAGCGGAAGCAGAATACATTGTTGCGTGTTCTGCCAGTTGTGAAGCCATATGGCTTCGTAAGTTGTTGACTGGTCTATTCGACCTAGAGATGGAAGCAACCACGATCCTATGTGATAACCAGAGCTATATAAAGATGACAGAGAATCCTGTATTTCATGACAAGTCGAAACACATAGAGATCTGATACCATTACATCCGTGACATGGTGCAGAGAGGAGCCATAAAGCTCCAATATGTTAGCACGGATGAACAGGTTGTCGATATGTTGACCAAGCCTCTATCTCGTGTAAAGTTTGAGCACGTTCGAGATAAGCCCGAAAGGACCTCCCTCGATAGGGGGAGTAGTGTTGTGTTGATATGCCAACCTAGTGTTGTGCTTCCAGCTTAATTGTTGTGTTGAGATTCCAGCTTAATTGTTGTGTTATACTTCCAGCTTAATTGTTGTGTCGTGATGCCATCCTAGTGTTGTTCTTCCAACTTAATTGTTGTGTTGAGATTCCAGCTTAATTTTTGTGTTGTGCTTCCAGCTTAATTGTTGTGTTGAGATTCCAGCTTAATTGTTGTGTTGTGCTTCCAGCTTAATTGTTGTGTGGTGATGCCAGCCTAGTGTTGTGCTTCCAGCTTAATTGTTGTGTTGTGCTTCCAGCTTAATTGTTGTGTTGAGATTCCAGCTTAATTGTTGTGTTGTGATTCCAGCTTAATTGTTGTGTTGTGATTCCAGCTTAATTGTTGTGTTGAGATTCCAGCTTAATTGTTGTGTTGTGATTCCAGCTTAATTGTTGTGTAGTGTGCCAACGTCGTGTTGTGATGATGTGGCCACCCTCGTGCTGTGATGATGATGTATTAGTTTTATACTAATCCATATTGATGCAGATAATGATTTCATTCCATTGTGAATGACGATGTTGCTGATGAGAAAAACTTCCGATGATTTATAGATACATCAATCAGTGTTCCAAGATGTTGTTGATGATGTTGTCCTCTCTCTCGCCTGATGTTGTTGTAGAATACCCTTCTTGTTAAGGGGGAGTGTTGAAATAATGTAACTGCAAAGAGTATTCTATTTACTATTGATATATTATTCATTAGATCAATCCCCTGTTGCGGATTGATATTGTAAATAACCAAATCACCTTTTGCAGATTGGTAAAACCCTAATTGTAATAGGCAAAATGAGAAGTCGGCCCCCAGATTAATTAAAGGTGGTTATAACCAACCAGATTGAGAAGTCGGCCCTGCCAGTGAAAAGTCACCTACCAGATTGTATAAATAAAGAGGCTAGCGCCTCATTTGTACACACACTCGTTCATCAGAGCGCAAGTTTGGAGCTGCAGTTGGAGAAGAGAGAGAGAGAGAGAGAGGCGCATTCTTGGGAGAGGAATTTTTGTATTTGTTTGAGTTATCTCTTGGCATTGTATTGGCTATCTATATTAAGGAAGTTTTTGTTGGGTTTTCTCCCCCATGAGGGTTTCCCAGGATAAATGATGTGTCTCTTGTGATTGTGTATTTCTCAGTGATCCTATCTATGCTATTGTTATCTAGTGAAATGAAAAGAAACCTAATAACAGCTTAAACCTTAACAGTTCCTAAGGCATCATAAATCTCCTTGGCATTGCTCTTGTCAACAATGTGAGGGATTAAATGATCCTTCACTAAATCCAGTAGGACTCGCTCTGCGTTCATTGCATTATTGTTGTACTTTGCCAAATCTTTGGGAACTGTAGGAAGTTTGACCTCCTCCACAAGGTACCAAAGATTCATTGCTTCCATGAGGTTCTGCAGTCCACAATTGCACGACACAAAGTTAGGGGCACTCTCCAAAAGTGACACTCTCGCATACTGGGAATGTCCATTACCGCAACTCCATTTAACAAGCTTCAATATCCACTCACTTGATCAACTAGTGTTTCACAACCCACAACCCTTCTCAGGTTCACATGCCAATCACTAGTATGAATCTACTCCAATCACTAACGCTTGGACATACCACCCACTGAAACCTTCCGACAACTCTCTTTCCTTCAAGGTTGATCTCCCTATGCATGGAATTCTAGAAGGCTTCAAATACACCACTCTGATACCATGTTAAAATTATTCAACACATGGTACAATCCAAGTCTAGTTTCTAACCTACCTACTTAGAAAAATAGAAAATTGAAATCTCTATCAAAACTACAATCTGAATTTTACTAGGAACTGGAACACATCAAACTAAAGAAAGTAGTAGCAAGTACACAAATATGAAACTCAAATCACATCATTATTTACTACTCTTGAAAACAGGAAATACACGAAAAGCTTCAAACTCTACCCTTCACACACTACTTCCTACTCTGAAAAACATAATGAATAGAACCTCTACCCCTATGTTCTCTTTTATAGACTAGAGGGTACAATGAATTTGGACACATGCACAACAACACCTTAACTGAAATAAATCTAAACCCTAGATCTATTCTTGGCCTTGGGATTAGCACCCTCAACCTACACGCAAAATCTATTCCTAGGAAGGTGCACCCACTAGAGGAGAGTCCAAGTATGCATGCATACATGCACCTCTCTCTTCTAGTGATCTACAGCCCATCTATTCTTGGAAACTTTCCACATGCGAGGTGCCCTAACTAACTATGCTTGCAATACTCAACTAAAGCAAACTCAAAAATAGAACTAAACTACTAAATACAAAAAGTATCTCGACTAGAACTAAACTAAGGATGGCACATGCATGCTTTTGGCATGCATGTGCCCTCTATGTCTCTCTCCTCTATAAATGCCTGTACGCCCTGTTAACCCCCAGATATGCCACTTAGCCACACGGAGGGTTAAGGGCCAACACATTCCATTAGGCTGGTATTCAAACAGTATTTCCAGAGACAGTTTGCTTGAACCAGGGTTGGTTCATATTGATTTCAAGTACAGGATTGGTTCAGTGATGTGTTCCTAATTCAAAGATAGATATTTCACAGGTTTTTGTCAGATTTGAGAGTTACTATTTTTGGCAGTGTTCCTATATTTTAGGAGACAGGGTTCAAAGGTTTGCATGTCAGATGTGATGATATATTTGAGATCCTTTGAGCTCACAATCCTGATGGACTACTTCGGGCGACATGTGAAATATTGTTATTTTTAGCAGTAGTTTGCATATCGATTATGATCACATATTCGGACTCCCCATTGAAAATTGAGTCCGATGAGTATGGTTTCATGGACATGCGAGGACTTTCTATTTTTAGCATCGTCTATTTAGCAGGGTTCCCCTAGTAGTTCTAGACATTTTTCTGTTTTTCAAGGGAACTACTATTTTTGGCATGTCTATTTATAGAAGGTCTATTTCTGGAAGAGTGACATGTGGTAGTCTCAAGTGATGACACGTGGTAGCTTCTGATTGTGACATGTGGCATATTTTGAGATGGACAAGTGGCAAGATCTAGACACCTATATGACTCGGGCAATGATGTGGCAAGCACTTGAGTTCACTAAGGGATTTCATGAGTCATCAGAGTGCATGCCTTGGTCAACTGGAGATAGCTAGGTCGCTTGCATGGATAAGCGAGTGAGGTGGCACCAGGGTCAGTTAACTGGATGTTTGTATCAATTGACTAAGGCGTCCTCCTTAGTAGACTGAACTAAGGGGCACTTCACATCAGTTTGTCTACAGTCACTCTGAGTCTACCTATACTTCTCTAGTGTGCATGGGTTCTCTCACTTCACTCAGGATCTAACTCAAAGTATCTTCACTTAACTCGGCGCTTTGACACCTCACCTTGGTCAACCATCAGTCTAACTAAAGCACTTGATTCTCTCTCTCCAATTCGTTGCCACTCAACTCAAAGATACTCTGAGAAAGACTAGTTCGCATGGATTACTGGACTACACTCTCAGCTAGTCTAATTGAAGCGCATCCTTCGTTCACTCTCCACTTCACATCAGTTCAGTTCAAGTTCATCTCCACTCAGTCAATGTGCATGGCATCTCCACCTCATTCCTTCATTGAGTTAACTAGTGCGCATGGCATCTCCACCTCATTCCTTCATTGAGTTAACTAGTGCGCATGAGGGAAGACTTCACATGGACTAGGTGAATGGCTTACTTCACTCAGCCTCTCACCCAATCAACAAGGCATTTACCTATCATCACTCAACTCCATCATTACTTCACTCACGTGTATCTCCAGAGGAGAAGGCGCATGGTTTCTTCACAGCAATTCGTCAGTAGTCAAACCACAAGTATCTCCACTTGACTTCAGCACATCCACACTCCACTTAGGTTAATCAATGTGCATGAGGTGGTTTGCATGAGTTGTTCGACCTCTTCCCTCCCTAATGCGCATTAGAGTGTTCATTAAAAGGAGAGGGTCGCTATGGTTTTGGGGTTGGATCTTCTTCAGCAGCAACATACTCTCTCACATTCTCTCCTTTCTTTTCTAGCTTCTATACTCTTGTGCAAGAAACATCATTGCACTGGTTTTGTATCTGTCTCTTTGGCGCAATCATCCTTTTGGTTTATGCAGAATAAAGTTCTGTTATGCTCGTATCCAGCTCCCGAGGTTTGTTGGTATCTTGTTGGGTTTTTGTGCAATGTTTTAGAAGTTTTCATCCTTTTATTTGGGTAGAATCTAACACTTATTTGTGCTTTCAATCTCTTTTCTTTCCATTACTTTTGAAGCTAACATTGAAGGAAATTCCACCAACATTTATCAAATCAATTATTGTAACCTCTTTGGTTGTTTAATCGCAAACCTCAGATCCTTTCTTGTGTTGTTATATTGTGTTTATTGTCGATTTACAAGTTAAATGCAGCGCAAGAAGAGCCAGGAACACCCCTCTAAGGTTGGCAAGCACCATCCCAAACGGAGAGGAGTTCTGCTACTGACACATTGGGCAGTTTCTCCTAAAAGTTACACATATTTCCAATTGTTGATCTACAGAGTTATTCATATTTATTTAAGTGCATAAATTTGTGCTAACAAATTGGCGTCATTGCCAAGGATTAGTCGTCAATCCGTGCAAATCTTTACGAGATCGGTGAGTGCTTTCATTTTTATTTTATTTATTTTCAAACTCATCCGGCGACTCTGTTGTTTACAAGATCAAATCCATACTGGATAAATCACGAAAATCTCTGAGGTTTGATGCATCTCAGAGTCTGTTTCCAACATTAGATGAGCCTGAGCATTCGTTCCATAAAAAGCAGACGGTCACACCTTGGATTCCACCGAGCTCCATTGTCGCATCTAAATCCCAGCTTGTTATTCCGCTTTCTAACAACACAGTGGTAAGTGCACCATCAATTAATTCATCGGTTCTAGTAACTTTTCCCCCTATCCCTTCATCTTACATTGTTTCAATTACAAACCCTACTCGTATCATGGCTGGTCAAGTAGTTTGTTTCTCTCTAACTGTCTATGCACCATTAGATATAACGCCCATTCAGGCACAATCGCATGCTTTTCCAACAGGGGAATATTGCAATCGTCTTCCAAAGTTCGCGGGGAATAATGCCATTACGATAGAAGATCATCTAAATGCTTTCCTAAAATTTGTCGATGACTTGGAAGTTGAGCACAAGGATGTAGTTATGAAAATGTTTGTGCAGATCCTGAAGGGGGACACACGAGCATGGTATAAGGCTCTTCTAGCCAGTTCCATTGATGGGTGGGACTCTTTCCTGCGAAAGTTCACGGAGAAATGGGCATGCAAGCAAGACAGCTCTTTCTTGTTAGATATATTCTCCCATCAGCAAGGAGGAAAACGGAAGTGTATCTCAGTTCAACACTCAATTTTATAAACTCTATTACAGGATTCCTTTTACTGTTAGACCAAATGCTGCTATGGCATTGTTATATTATTTTAAGTCATTTGATGGAATGTTTGCTCTTTTGCTCAAGGAAAAGGAATCGCTTAATTTGGATGTTGCCTTGGCCGTTGCAATCAAAATTGAGAAGAATGTTATGGCAGCCCATCAGATTCAGCCACCCTTTTCGAGATTATTTGATCCTCATGCAAGAAGAGTCCAAGATCCACAGGCCAAAGAACTTCCAGAGCCCAAAGAAGAAGTAGAGGCCAATAAAGAAGAATTACCTGCCAAGATTGTTGACCTCTTGCATGACTTGAGCAACAAAGTAGTCAAGATGGAAAAGAACATGCAAAGTCAACAAAACGTTCATACAAATCAGAAATCTTTTCAGCAAAGAAGGCCTTTCCAGCATGCAAAGAAAACCGAAGCATCCACAATTCCAGTACCCATGACGGGAAACAATTACATGGACTACCTTTCATCCAATCATTACTGTCATGCATGCTAGTTGTCGCATAATGAAGAGAGATGTGTTGTCTTTTTCCAGAACAGCATACATGTTCGCTCTAGATAAATCAGATGAATCTTCCGAGAGACAAGATTGTTAAATTTCTTGAAACCCAGCAATCAGAAATTTTATGCCAATAATTTAACATCAGAATTTAATCTACTGCCAATATAAATTCTGTAAACTATGCAAAAAATTACAGCTGAGTTTTAACCATTAAAAATGCACAGCGGAATCATAAACAACACACATTTGAACATAGATATTTCTGGGCAATGCCCTTGGAAAAACCCTGAAGGGAAAACCAATAAGTGAGAGGATTTTATTGGCTTCAGAGGAAGAAAAAATTACAGCAACTAATTCAGAAATTTCTTATAGCCCAGCAAAAGCAGCCTGCTTTTTCTGCCCTATTTTTCGGCTTCTTTTTTGGCCCAGCTTTTTCATCCCAGCTTATTTGGCCCTAAAAAATTGGTCCAGCTTTTTCGGCCCCGAAAATCGGCATTTCCTCCAACTCACCCTCCTCCTCACTCAAACCACCCTCTTCCTCTCAGCTCAATGTGTCTCTCACACCCCCGCACTCTCTGTGAGTCTCTCACATTGTGTATGTGACTCTCTCACCTCCTCACAGAATGTGTGACACAAGTACATGAGCAAGACTCCCTCTTGCTCCTATGCACTCATTGTGTGCCTCTCACTCTCCTTAGATCTGCTTTTATAATCTCCTAATAACTAAAACCCTACCTCCAAAGTGATCAACGATCAAGATCTGATCTTGATCTCTTGAGATCAACGGTTGTGACTTAATCTCTCGTTGAGATGACTTAAATCACTTAAGTCCTCAACTTTATAAAAAGTCACTTTAGTCATTAAATAAAATCCACTCAAACAATAAAGCCGATATCTAGAGATTGTTGCTCGAACACCTCTGCATGCTAGGCACCGCCAAAGCAGAAGTACCTATCCGAGCTACCTCAAAAGCTAACACTCCCTCTTAGCGAGGAAGGTACGTCTGGAAGAACCTCCTCCTGGATCAATCTCTGACCCCATCAAATTTGTTATCGTTGTAGCTGCTCCCTCTGAACTGGAAGACCCTCCTGCTGTCTTTGTTGCACTTTGATCTAATCTACGATCCAAGATCCCCTTGGACCCCACTACAGGCTGTCCCAGCACCCTGTACATCATACCATCCTTGATGCCAAGCCTCACTGCTAGATCCTGGGTATTTGCTCCCTCTTAACGTATGAGTACATGTCCATCCTCAAACATAACTTCATACCCTATATCCTCCAGAGCTGACACTGAGAGCAAAATAACCTTCAGCTCTGGAACAAACATCACCTCGGCCACCTCCAGAGAACCACCTGACTCTAGCTAGAATCTGACACATCCAACCACCTTCATTGCATGCATGGTGCCTAGCCCCACTGCTCACATGCAAGTCTGAGCCCGTCTCCAAAACACTAAGGAACACCGACCTCATTCCTGTCATATGGCGAGATGATCCACTGTCCACGAACCATGCCCCAAACTCCTCCAACTCTGCAACATTGATGCTCAAAAGAGAGGCGACCAGAGAAAATTCCTCCTCGAATTTCTCTGCAAACTCATCTATCTCAATAGATGTTGATGCTACTACCTATGCCTCCTTCTTCTTCTTGTTGGGACATTGGCTGGCATAGTGGCCAGTCTTATGACATGCATGTTGAAATTCTGAGGTCCTATGAGGCTGCCAACTAAGGTCTGTCCTTGACCTTAGTATGGCTCTAAGTTTCAACTGTTTGGCTGTCTTCTTTTGCTGTTTTAGGACAGCAAACTGTCATGTACTTTCTGCTCAATGTTTTATAGGTTAAGTGCTCTTTTAAGGTGCCCTTGC
>JASDQU010436568.1:59473-71746 GCA_032191745.1 Picea mariana
GCCCTAGACATATCTAGGGGCTTTAGCTGCTTAGTCTCAGACTAAGAACCCCAGTCATATACCGGGGGCCCTAAGAAGGGTCTTTTGCCATGGCACTGACTGTTTGGTCCCAGACCAAATACCCTAGGAGTGCACTGGGGGCCCTAGACCTTAGCTAGGGTCTTTGCCATCCTTCCGGAGAATGGCTCTTGCAGCTGCTATAAATTTAACAAAAAGGAACCTATTTGCTTTGAGGAAGTCGTTCAAAAGAAAGAATGGATGGATGCCATGACAGAAGAATACCAGTCCATTATAAAGAATGATGTATGGGAAGTAGTTCCCAGACCAAAGAACAAAGATGTGGTATCTTCCAAGTGGATATACAAAATAAAACATGCAGCAAACGAAAGTATTGAAAAACATAAGGCAAGATTTGTGGCTCGTGGATTTTCTCAAAAGGAAGGTATTGACTATGAAGAAACATTTGCTCCTGTAACCAGATACACTTCTATCAGAACCATCATAGCTCTTGCAACCAAAATGAAGTGGAAGTTAACCAAATGGATGTGAAAACAACTTTCTTAAATGGTGTTATTGAAGAAGAAGTGTATATAGAACAACCACAAGGGTTTGAAGTTGAAGATAGAAAGACTCATGTCTGCAGGTTGAAGAAAGCTTTGTACGGGTTGAAGCAAGCTCCTAGAGCTTGGTATGGCAGAATTGATAGTTTCCTGACAAGCTTGGGCTTTACCAAGAGTAAAGTTGATCCTAACCTACACTTGAAGGTTATGAATAATGAGCCAGTTATATTGCTACTATATGTGGATGATTTATTCTTGACAAGAGAAGAAAATTTCATCACAGATTGCAAGAAGAAGCTTGTTGCAGAATTTGAGATGAAAGACCTAGGCCCGATGCATTATTTCTTAGGTCTTGAAGTTTGGCAGAGCCCAGAGAAAAACTCAAGGGAAATCAATAAGGCAGAAAAGCCTAATTGATAACCTGAGGATAAAAAACCCTCGGTGAAAGGAACTCTCCCAGTGAACCGATCCCAAGGTAACTGACCTAGACATGACTCATGCAGACCTATTACATTATTAACCCACGCAGGGGTGCAGAAACTCCAATTACAAAAATAAGTGTTGGGGCCAAACATGCCCTGTAGAACCAAAGTCTTCGACAACATGAGCATCTGACGATGCATCTCTTCATGGCACATGAGTTGACCACCGGTGCTAAATGGGCGGTCAACAGTACCCATACTTGGCTTATCGTTCATCGGAGTTCATTGCCTTATCTAACCCTCTTGGTTGTAGCAGGTGTTGGTTTGCAGGGGTCTCAGACCTTTTGGAATCTATTGGTATTTCAATGGATCAACCTCCTCCATCAAGATACTCCCTAGATGCACCTAGCCACCTCTTACCTACTCGGAAGAAGTTGAACAATATCATCCAAGACGACATTTACAGGTAGTTTGAGTAGGTCACTTGGACAAACCCCCACAGTGGGTTACGTCCGAAGATGGCCTTCTACGCTAAACACTTCATAGAGGTGAGAGACGGACTCATTCCCAACCCCCATACGCATCACATCATTGAGCACACTCTCTTCGTATCCCCCTGAGCCAATTTCGAATAGGCTCACATAAACTTCGAGTCAAGACAAATCACTAGATTGTATGGACATAGATAAGATAAGATAAGATAATTTTATTAATGTCGGACTAATGACCACAAAAGTAGGTCAAAGGCACTAATGACTACAATGATGTCAATACAATGCGGGAGTACCTAAAGGTCTCCTATAAAAGGCAAAATGTAGAAAGTAAAATGCAACAAGGTAGAGTAGTAGAGAGTGAGATCAGCTCTGAGGTATGAAGAACCCTTGACCCCGAGCTCAAATACCTGCTTTGATGATGAAATGTAGTGTAGGTGACGATCTAAGGACAAGAGGAGGTAGAAGAAGAAGAAGAAGAAAGAAAATGGGTTTGTCCTGGAGTGGACCCATTTCTCCTACCATCTGAGGCCAATTGAAAGAAGCTAAGTATAGTAGGGTGTCCTGAGAGGGAGCTACTAGGTTGCCTGGATTGTTTGTTGCGTTGTTGACAGGTCGAGGTAGTGCACCGACGAGGTCTGGGAGATCTCCTTCGTCTCCTAGGAAGGGATCTCGTCTTGTCATGTCATTGAAATCTTGTGGGACAAGGGAAGGTCTCACGGATCCGCACTGATCTGTAGTCCAGGGCTGCACTGGTATCGGTCTGTCGTTTAGTGCCCCTTCCAAAGGGTAGCACAATGAAGAAGGAGGTGATTAGCCGAATAGGGTCTGGTCTCATAAAAGGCTGAAGAGTATGAGCCCGAAGCCTGAAGGCCCCCTATATGTATAAGACTAAGTATCGTTGATCCGGATACCTGAAGAATCCCGTGAGGATCTAAGTCCCCCTGAGTAAGCAATGAAATCGCCCCCTGATCTCAGAATAAATGGGGCAACGGAAGATGAAGTTCTCCTCAATCTCGACCTCCTGAAGCTGTCTAGTCAATCGATCTAGTGGTTTGTCTCTACCTGACATCTATGAGAGCCCACTTTGAACTGGCTTAGAGAAATGCGAAGAGCTTGTACCCAGTGGCAAAATGTATACCGTGGTCAAGCAATGAGTCCATCCCTAAGCTCCAAGAAATGCTCAGCATAAAAGGCCATCTTTAGGCGTAACCTACCAGGAGGGTTAACCCAAGTGATCTGGATAAATCGCCTATAAATGTCATCTATGGTGATCTTGTTCAGCACCTGTTTGGTCGGTAGGAGATGGCTAGGTGCATCCAAGGCATACCAAAATGGAGGGAGGTAATCCATCTGAATGCCCACAGACTCTAAAAGATTTGAAACCTCTAAAAAACAACCTCGAGCCCGACCCAATGGGCTAGAGAGGGCAATAGTCTCCGAAGAGCAATACGCCAAGTACGGGTATCGGTCTCGCCCCTTCGTTGATTTGCCAATTGTGTCATCTTCATGAGGTCAAGACATAGGACCACTTTGTGTTATGCTGCACCATTTACTATAAGATTTGTGGGAGGTTCCATTGTCTATTTAGGGGGACCCAAACCCTATCCAATTTCTTCAAGTACCCAGACCAAAGAAGTTTGGCCTTATACATACAGAAGGCCTTCAGGCTTCGTTCCCACATTCTCCAACCTCCTCCTAGATCAAATTTCGTCCAAAGGATTACTTCCTTCTTTGCAGTGCCACCATCAGCTAGGGACGCCAAGAGACAGATTGATGGCAACAATGCCTCTAACTCCATATCAGTGCAAACCCGAGGGACCATCCCCCCTCCCAAAGATCTTAGCGGCGTCGCCATACTAGATCCCTTACCAACAGGTAGCAGCGTAGTGGACAATCCAAATCTTCCCCCAACTCTTCCTCGAGACATCATTCCATTCTGAGTTTTCTTCATTCAACCTCAGATGTTAGGAGAGATGGATCTAATTGACCATGACATACTACCTATATATTCTCTAATCCCTAGATCCTTTCCTTCTGTACATCTCCCACTTGGTCTGGCCACCCATACTCGGAGTCAAGGATTTTTCAGGCTTTAGCATAGATCTGAGGCTTTAGTTTACTTTTTGTATCTTGCTAATTATATAGGAGGTACTTTGGTGCTCCTGCTTTGTCTTGACATCATTGCACTTGGCAAACCCATTGACCTACTTTTGTGTTCATCAATTGGACATTAATAGAATTATCTTATCTTATCCCATCTTATCTTATCTTGTTTATTGCAAGACAAATAATCAAATCATAGATATAGTTATGAAGACATTAACAAAAGCCAAGTTTGTGAAACTTTGGGCTATGCTTGGGCATTAGGCAACTACAATTATGGGAGGGTGTAAAGAGACAATTTCACCTCCTAAATCTCAAGAGAGTTGTGTTGATGAGGGGTTGTTGGAACAGTGGATTCAACTCACCTCTAGATCTTCTAGAGATAAAGAGTGGACAATCCAAGGTTGACTAGGGAGTTGATTAGAGAGGTCGACTAGGTAGTCAATTGGTTAGTCGATTCAACCAAAGGTGGTTCCACCTTAGTTAATTGGTGCGTAGATCGAGGCAAAAATGTAGGCGAATTGGACATGCCTAAAGGGATCAAAGTTGACTATGTCTTCCTCATTCTAACGAAGTTAGTTATACTTTGTGCTATATATAGATGACTCTATGAATCAACATATCAAGGTGCTGATACATGAAAGTTTTTGGTTATTGTGTGTTATACATTATATGTTGAGCTATGCTCACTTGTGCTTTGGTGCAGTAACAGTGTCTTTAGACACCACCTCTTCTTGGAATTCATAACTCCTCACTTCTGCAATTCCCTGGTTCTCCAACACTCACAGCTCAGTTTTGCAGAAAAGATTGACACAAATGAGGTGATTTTGGTGTTACAGAGGTAAGTTTTAGGGTTTGATAATGTTTCTCTCCCGACCACCTAAGCAAGTTGTTTTCTTTCCTTTTTTTCCTTTAACTTGGTCTTTTTTGTGTTTTTTGTGTGTTTTTTGTGTCTTGAGAAAAACAGATAAGTTTCTCAAGAAACGGATTTCTTGTCCAAAAGCAGAACAGCAGAAATGTCATTTCCGGTGTCATTTCCATTTTCATTCCGGACAGGTATTTCACAGAAATGGCCCTATCAGATATCATCTCTGGTAACATAGCAATAAACCATTCCTAATTCCAGAAATCAAGAATATATTTCATCCCCCTGGAGTTAGACAAGCACATCCAAGCTTAAACATATATCCAAAAGAAGATTTCTAGACATGCAAAGCAAGCTAAACCCAAAACTTCTTTCTCGCAAATAAACACACACGGATATTCCCTGCATGTCCAGTAAAGAGCTCTCGACTAGGTTATCCTCGTCTATGCAGTACAAAAAGTTATGTGAATAAACAAACCTCAGGATCAATCACTACAAATTTATTTCAAACAATGAGAGCAAATGCAGAGTCTTAAACAGAAAAGAAGGCCCAAATCTTATACTCCTTTCGAATATAACAAGTATGGTTTATAAGACTTGCAACTAATTTCCCCTCGAAATAAACATGATTGCCAAATGTAAATGTACATATTTATACTGTATATAATCGCACTCGGAAAAACACAGTTGAAATGAATAGATACAAGGAATAGCAAAACAACCTCCTTTTCACCCAAGCTAACAAGAGAAGGAATGACTTCAGATATCATTGCTAGGAACAAAAATGAAAGCATGGGCTGTTGTCTAGAGTAAAATATTAGTAATTCAAAGCTCCGAATATTGAATAGAAAGTGTTGCTACATATCATGATTCCTTACCAATTGGACACTCAAATAATGAAGGGATTTCATACTGGGACTGCATTCAAGAGCATTGTCGTAAGTAGGAAGACGACAATTAGGTGAAGAAAGGACCTACATCTCCATTGCAGAAATATCTACACAAAGCTCTTTTGACTGATGTTAAAGCAGCAGCTAGATGGGGAAGTAAAAACAACCCTTGTTCTTATCTACCCTTTCTGGTATGAAACAAACCCCTCTGACCAGGTTCATTGCTCCAGCCCAGAATACAATTAATCGAGGTAATGGCAGAATACCAAAAACTACATAAGTGCATGACTGAAAATGATGTTTGCCGATTGCAGCCAAACAAGCCAAGAGTTCACAGAAGATCAGAAGCAGAAGAACCCAAGGCCACTGTATGTTAGACAGAGCCATTATCTATTTTCACTGTTCGTAACAAACATTAGTACAGTTGTGCCTAGTTCAACCCCATAGAGCAAATTATCCTGCCTGCTCTGGGTGCGTTTTTGTCCGATTGTGACCTGGGAAAGCTCAGGGCTCAAATGTAACTATATGTATATAGGGCACCTGTGCTCCCACCGTGGCTCAAATGTAACTCTTACGTATATTAGACACTCCCTGAAGAAGCTGGATACGCTCTCCGTATGTGTGCATCTAGAGCAGGTTGCATTGTTTGCTCCTTAACCTCATAGGACTCAATAATAGTAATTTCATTAATTTTCCCAATGATAGTAACTTTCAGCAGTACTGACCAAATATTCTAGCCAAAAAAAATACAAAACCCCAAGACAATAAATGCATATAAAAATCTGAAAGACGAGTCAAGAAGCTAATAACAGCAAATCATCATCTTGTCCATTCAAACAAATCCTCAAATTCGGTTTTGAAGTATTCGCATGTTCCTATTCACCCCCATGTTGAAAAAAAATAAGGTCTCCAGCCTTAAGAAAAGCAAAAGTAAAAGTGGGGGGAAAATATACCTTGCACAAATTGTAGTCGGGAGCCCATGACACTCTCTTAACAACTTGATTCTTAGGCTTTGACTGGGCAGCTTTGGGGGCAAGGCCATTCAATGCCCCAATGCCTTCCAATAAGGAAATTGCAGCCATCAGAGGTCCAGAGCACAAACCATACGAGATTGCCTCTTCCAGATGTCGAACAAAAGCTAACACTACCCTTGATATCTGCTCTACTTAGACTTCCTGCTCATATAATGGGTCCTCTTATATCCCATTAATATCACAGTCTGTAATGCAAAAGCAGCTCAAGGAATCCGAACCCAAATATTACAGTATAGAGCTCGAAACCAGTGCTCTGAAAGTGCCGAATAGTTTGATATTGAAACGAAGGCCATCTATGATAGAGAAGGTGCTGTCATGAGATCTCCAAAGTCCAGTTGGTTCTGAGATATAACAATCGCCGCCGCAATGTTTTTGCCTGGAAAAACATAATCATACTGCTCTGGATCGATTTTTCTTTTAAAAAGGCTATTGAGGGTATATACAGGATCGGAGTGTACCATAATCATAATCATGAGAGGGAAATGGTCGACGGCATACCCGGGGGCACCTCACGCCCACTACCTACTGCCTCATTCACCTCTCGATATCGTCATTATTGCAGGACAGGCATATCCCGTGTGCACGTTCGAAGGTTCAACGGTTTATATCTCGACACCTAAGCTCATTTCGGTCTCCCTATGCCGCCGCCTGTCGATTTCGTAGGCACCCATCCATCGTTGTAATCTGACGATCGAGGAAACCTTGTTTTTCTCGTAGCCTTATCAGCGCTAATGTCGGCGCTCGTTGTTTTTCTTTGGAGTTTTGGGGGTTCTTATCTATATTTATGTATAGAGATTATGATTGCAGATTTCAATTCATGGTGGATGCATCGTTCGAATTTCAAAATTAAACATTTTGTTAGATTTGATGTTTTTATAACTTTATCCTCTTTTATAATTTTAATGAAGAATTTTCATGGTCATGATAAATTTTGAAGAGTATTTAATGATGATGATAATGATTAATGTGATGATGATTAAGGTCTACTATACAGCTCTTAAACTACATATGTTTTGCTATTCAATTGAATCAAATACAATTTTTCAATACAAATAGATTGGAAGTAGGAAGTCTATATATATATATTAGGAAAAAATATATATTGTGAATGATGTTTTTCAAAGTATTAAGATTAAAAATGATATTTTGCAGAGTATAAAAGATGAAAAAAAAAAATTAAAGCTCAAAATTTATCATGATTCAATGATTCATTATTATTTAGGATAGTTATTATTCATTATTATCTATGAATGCTCACTCATCACTTTTTATTGAAGAAAAATCATACCATCCTCTAAAATAATTCTTTGATATGTTATGTAAAGGGTCATAGTGAAACTCTCCCTTTGAATTTTAAATAGTTAATCTAGTTTCTTACATCCGAAGAATTTTAAATGATTAACCTATTTTCTTATATCCAAGGAAAAGGAACTCTTAAAACACTATCTCTGATTTTTAAATAGTTAACATATTTTCTTAAATCCAAGAAATTTAAAATAGTTAACATATTTTCTTACATCTAGGGAAAGAACTCTTTAATAATAAATTGCAATGTAAGAGGGCAAAGTGAAACTTTGCCTTTGAACGTTAAATAGTTAACCTAATTTCTTACTTCCAAGGAGAGAACTCTTTACCAATAAGTTGCAATATAGGGGGCAAAGTGAAACTCTACTTTTGAATTTTAAATAGTTAACCTATTTTCTTACATCCAAGAAATTTTAAATAGTTAACTTATTTTCTTACATCAAAGGAAAATAAACTATTCACCAATAAAATGCAACTTAAAGGGCAAAGTGACACTCTACCTTTGAACTTTAAATAGTTAACCTATTTAATTACATCTAGGAAATTTTAAATAATTAACCTATTTTCTTACATCCAAGGAAAACTAACTCTGCTAACAAATATAAGAAGTTTTTAAATGAAAAATATAAGAACATTGAGAATAAGAGGTGAAAAAATAGCCCTTAATTAAAGTGAGAATATATTTGTTGCCAATTAATGATAAGATAATTAAAGGACAAATTAAAATAATATAAAAAGATAAAATAATAATTAAAAGGATAAAAAATAATGATTATTAAAAGTTGTCTAAGAGAATAATGATAATAATTAAATATTTTTATAATAATTAAAAATTATTTATCAAAAGTAATGTAGAAAACAATATAGAAAGGAGTTGAAATTAAAAAATTATAAAATGGAATTAATTAAGAAATGAAAATAAAGTGAAAGGTGAAAATAAATAAATTGCTAATTAATAAAAAAGAAAAATTAATAATTCAAAAATAAAATAATAATTAAAAGAATAAAAATAATAATGTTGAATTAGTTATCTCTTTTTGGAAGCAAATATCCAAAGTTAATTAGTTATCTCTTTTTAGAAGCAAATATCCAAAGTTTTTTTTTTTTACATTAAGGAAAAATGAAATATTTATCAATTAGTAGCAATTTCTCTAAGACAATGAACAAAGTAAACACCTTAAGTTTAAAATAAAAGCAAACCAATTAAATTAATAAAGATTTTAACAATCAATCGATCATTTAAAAAAAAAAAAAAGGTTTTCGAGGTGTAGGACAGTGGGTGACAGAGTGTGTTGTTAAGCCACAGTTAGAAACCTGTGGGGACAAAAAATCCAACCATATTAAGAGTTGGTGTGGCTCACGGCAGGTGCGATCCCCGAATCAAGCCACAGGTTAAAATATCCATACAAATTAACAAACAAACAAACAAAAAATAAAATCGAAACATCCTTACTATCTTTTTTTACAATTAAGTCAATCATTTAATTGTGAATTATCTTTCAGACCACAAAAAAATAATCTTAAAAGTAAATGTTTACTTAAAAATTAAAAGATAAACTCTACTATATTATTTTAAAATTTAATATATAAGATTTACATATTAATATTGATTTATTTTTAAGTGTAAAAAAAATATATTATATCAATATAATTGAGAAATTTTCTCGTTGGAAAAAAATTGTAAAAAATTTTTAATAGTAAAATGAGATAACTAATTTAACTATACGACATAATTGTTATATTTTTAATTATGAAATATTTTATTTGAATATTAACTAAATTATCCAAATTTTAAATGTGGTGAGTGTTAAGAGCTTGGGATATTTGTTTAAAAAATAACATTTAAAAATAAAACTAATTAGTTAATAAGGTGGTGTATGTTTTCAAATTTCATAGGGTAGTGTATATTTTCAGATATGATGAGATTTAAATATTAAAATAGATTTATCTTTATTTTAAATGTATTAAGTATTTAAAATATGATGAGATTTAAATATTAAAGTAGATTTATCTTTATTTTAAATGTATTAAGTGTTAAAAATGATTAAATATTTATATTTTATATTTTCAGATTTTAGATATGAGATTTAAATAGTAAAGTAGATTTATCTTTTTTTTTTAATGTTATTAGGTATTAAGAAGGATGCTATTTAAATAGTTTTTTGAAAATGTTAAAATATTTAATTTTATTTTGGGGTTTTTTGAAAATGTTAAAATATTTAATTTTATTTTGGGGTTTTTTCTATTTTTAATAGAATTTGATTAAGGGAAATTTACACTGATATTATTTATAAACAATTATGTTAAAATTAAAATTTTAAAATAAAAATTAATTTAACAACTACATATAATATAATATGGCATATAATATAATATGGAATAAGTTAATTTTTTAATAAAGTTAAAATTTTATAATCAAATAAAAAAATTATAATATAAATTAATTAGACATCTAAGTATAGTATAATATGGAGTAATTTAATCTTATAACAAAGTAAACTATCTTTTTTCAATTCACTTTCATCACAAATTCATTATAAATTTGTAATTGAAAATTTGGATTGCAATATGGATAACTGGCTTTTGATATTTCTCTAACTCAAAGTGCATTGAATTATCTTAATAAAAATGTAAATAGGGTTGAATATTTGTAGGCTAACAACATGGCAATATGGATAGCTTTTGACATTTCTCTACCTATAAAGACAAGGGTTGTATGACAGCTTAGTCCATGCCAAGTAGATTTCGAAATGGAGATGATTACTATGAAACATGAACAATATGTTTGCCATCACTTTGCTTTGAACCCGGTGCTTATTGTCATCTCATAAATGTTCACTGCTTTGATAGTGATTGTCATTCGGTCATTGTCATCTCATAAATACCCACTGCTTTGATAGTGATTGTCATTCGGTCATTTTCCTAGCTCAGGACTCGAGTGTGTACAATGGGAATTGAGCTACATCCAACTGCCACCACTCTGCTTTGAACCCAGTGCTTATTTCCATCTCATAAATGCTTACTGCTTTGAACAATTTGTTGTGTATCATTCTATGGGTGTGAATCATAGATTGAAGCAATGGCTACACGATACACCCACCTATTTCGTACGCAGGATCATAGTTTCATGAGCAAACATGTAAGAATGAAGAAACATTAATTCATATTCATTCATTTCATGAAGTACAATATTGAAAATTCAATAAATTGCTCACACAAAAATAACCATTCATTTAATTAAACATTATCCAAAGTTAGTGAATTTATTGAGACACTGTGTCATCTTGAAAATGGAAATATCAAAAGGAGGTTTTCATTAAAGAGATGGTTAATTATAATTAGAATTATATTATTCGAAAATTGGTATGACTTCTCTTATCATTTTCAAATGGTGTAAATTTGTGCATTTTGAAAAGAAATGGAATAAACCATATCACAATTAAAATATCAATTACTAGAAAGAAATTTAAATAAAAGTGAAAAATAAAAAAATATATATAAATAAAAACAAAAATAAAAGAATCATTTATGACTTCTTGGACACATAAATGCTAAATTTTCCCCGCCTTTTGCCAGAACACCCTTCAATAAATAATTATAAGAGTGACTAATTGTTATTAGTTGGATAAGAATTATAACAATGCCTGGCTTTCACAGACCTGGTCAAACTCAACCTCTACTTCTAGTTAGTAAGTCATATTGTAACTGAGAGACCAGAGCACGATTTGGATCGAACAATAGATACATCATTTACTGACCATAAGGTATGGCTATTGTTAATGCCTATTTCACCATAGATACCTCATTGCAGATAACATACACGTTATGTTGCAATGATATCTATGAATGGTAATTTTGAGTGTTCTCACTCCAGGACCGTAAACGCCCACCATTCATGCCTTTAATGCAAATATCTTAAGACTCCACAACTTGATCAAATCCTATTCTACATTTTGAATGTGCATTTTTTTCATTTTAAGCATTGCCAAAATAGGGCATCCTTTATAAGCTTTTGTGCAAAACTGAAACAAACTCAAGGTAGAGTTTGTGCTCCATTCCATGAAGTGATACACACGCCAGCATCTATGCCCTCCCTAAGCACTTTAGTAATAGCTTTGGTTTCTCTCTTCGGACCTCTAAATTCCTTGATAGACACCAGTGATTGTGAACTTTTACAAAATTACACCCTTTGGTAGGTTCTAAGGAATTCTGCACAAAGTC
This sequence comes from Picea mariana, assembly GCA_032191745.1. Lineage (NCBI taxonomy): Eukaryota > Viridiplantae > Streptophyta > Pinopsida > Pinales > Pinaceae > Picea > Picea mariana. The sequence continues at coordinate 71,368 of JASDQU010436568.1, forward strand.
ACACGACTCTAACTCAACAATGACTCAACAAAACTTGGCACAAACTCAGCGATATCTCATCTTATTAAAAAATCAGGGAACCTACACTCAAAAAATCAAGTAACATATATTCAGCAAAACTTGGACAAACTTATTGACAAAAACCAAGTCCGACTGATTTTAACCAGGAGTTTTAATGGGGTTTTAACTTTGACTCCACTTGTCAGCTCAGAGAGAGAAGTCAAATTGGGAGTACTAGCTGAGTTAAAGAGTCATGTTTCTATGACTTTAAAGTTATGTATGAGGATCAACATATCTCTTGATAGCTCGCAACAGTGCAACAAGTGGTTCTTTTAGTGTTGATCAACAATTGTACTTCTTTAAAGCTTAATTATGTTTT
>JASDQU010436568.1:73944-88171 GCA_032191745.1 Picea mariana
CACACGACTCAGACTCAACAATGACTCAACAAAACTTGGCACAAACTCAGCGATATCTCAGCTTATTAAAAAATCAGGGAACCTACACTCAAAAAATCAGGTAACGTATATTCAGCAAAACTTGGACAAACTTATTGACAAAAACCAAGTCCGACTGATTTTAACCAAGAGTTTTGATGGGGTTTTAACTTTGACTCCACTTGTCAGCTTAGAGAGAGAAGTCAAATTGGGAGTACTAGCTAAGTTAAAGAGTCATGTTTCTATGACTTTAAAGTTATGTATGAGGATCAACATATCTCTTGATAGCTCGCAACAGTGCAACAAGTGGTTCTTTTAGTGTTGATCAACAATTGTACTTCTTTAAAGCTTAATTATGTTTTCAATTCTCTTTGAAATTACTTCTAGATTTTAATTTTGAAATGTAAAATACTCCATGGTTTACATCTGTTCATCTATGGCCATAAATGTAACTTGTCTTCTTCCTTTCTTTCCAATCTGCCATTTYCTAAATATTAGGGTTATAGGCATGGACAAAGCCCCTTCCTCGCGAGAAGMTGCCGAAATTAAACCCTAAGGCATTCTCTAAAAGATTTGAAACTTCCTAAACCTCATTCTATTAGTCTTGATGACCTATAATATTGTTTTTTCTTGAACCTTATTTTGTTAGTGTTGATCGGATATAGCATTACTTTTTAGCCTTTGAAGCTGCATTGTTGACTGTATAGTAGACTTTAGGTTTAGATGGAAAATATTGATGGATTTTTCCTCTTAACGCAAAGTTTCATGCATTTCCATTAAAACGGCTTGCAATAACACCATAAGAGTACAAATTCACAGACAAAACAATGAAAGAATAATGTAAGAAGCATAAGCGGTCGTTGCAGAAGCCGCGATAAAGGTGTTGCTAAGAAAAAACTTCAAAAACTTGGTCGCGTATCTCTCTTTATTCTGAAATCTGTTGCCATTGTCGTCACTCAGCTGCTCCACTCCTTCGTTGCTTACTTGTTGGCAAGGATCAGCTTCTAATGATACGACAGATGCCTCAGAAACAACTAAAAACCTCCTTGGTACGACGCCTCGGCCAGGGATGTGAAGCAGGCATTTGAAATGCATAATGCCTGACATATTTGACGCCTGTATTCAACTTTGTGTCTGTAAATGGCGGAGGAGGTGTCGATGCACACTATAGAAGCTCTGAGGGTTTGTGAAAATCAAGGCATAAATGAAGTCGGAGACATTTTCTTGCAGGTGTCTTAGAAAGACTGTGGATGTGAGGTCCCCTTGGTCGGAACAACGACTGGTTATTGTGCGTGAATGCCATGGTTGCTATATCCTCCATCGTTACAGAAATGGACTGCAGCAAGGCATCTAGGAAAGATCTCAGCAAAGCTGAAGAACTTTTCTTGAGATCAGTACTTGGACTGATCTCACCGGTAGGAGATCTGAGTTCCTCTGGTCCGTAGGCCATAGTGCTCTTAAATATCACCAACATCTTGTAATCCTTGAGGAATTGCTATATACACCAGTGATCTTAGAACATATCTATATTACAACTACTTCTATATGCAGTCGAGACCAGGAGAACCTATAAACATTGATACCAACTTATACAAGAATCCCAACACATACAATATATATACAAAAAACTTGTACATACCTTGAATCCTACAGATCGTGGGGACCCTTATCTTTTGGAACAAGATTTACCTACTAACAACTGGATATGGATGAGAATGAATTGTGTTTGGATATGACACGAAAATTGATAGGGAAACAAAGGACCAAGAAGTGGGGGTATGGATAATGAATCATCAATGTCAGATCATTGGTCAAGAATGTTTTTCCCATTTGGCCATACGCTAAAGTCGAATTTAGTCCATTTCTCTTATCTGGAACATAGTAGCATTATTTTTGGCAAGGTTGTAATGGGATATCAATCCACGATCCAAGAAAAAATCATTGATAAAAGCAGAGACGGGCGAGGCAGACTCGTCGACCAGATTCCCTTCCATCCATCACCCATGCGTAGGATTTCACCAACCAGTGTTTGCACATTCAATAGGTATCTAACTCTCTTTGAAGTTGAATGAGTGATCTGAGAGGGAAAGAGTATGTTTGAATTTACCACTCACCTACTCCTGTTAGTGGACGTGAATTAGAAGAGTTGCAGCTGAAATGTTAATGCAGTACGCCATGTTGTGAAGGTCGCAGTGTTGTCATACATCGCAGACGCTTTCATATACTATAATACACACTAAATATTTTATAGCTCAATAAATGAATATTATTTATAGCATTACAATGTTGGACAATATGTGCGGTCAGATCTCCTGGTTATTGTAATTTTGAGCGGTATAAATGAATGACAAGCCCACATCCTTGTCAAACTCGCAAATCCATTAATTGTCTAATCAGTTTTATACATTGAATGATGTGAAGCCTGCAATAAGACATCAAAGATATTAGCCAATTAAATTTTAGAAAAACATGCTTTTTTATTATTTAAAAAAATACATATATTGATTTCCTATGTTACACATTGGATATAGCACACAAATGTAAAGTCAACTAGAAACTAATACAGAGTCAAAGGGAAAACTCATTGCTATAATCTCAGGCCTTCGGCAGGGACTAATAAGATGTTCTAGTATAAATAAATATGTTAGTAGTTTTGATCATCACAAACTAAATCTTCGGGAGTTCAAACCTTAAACTAAGCAATATGTACTTTTTTTTTATGATGTTAATCGAGGAATAGCTAGTTTTTAAAAAATGGGAATAGTGAAATTCATGGAAATTAGTAAAATCTCATTTTTTCATGACTAAAATTTCAATATTTTTTTGTCATCTAATTTTGTGGTTTTTTCATAGGGTAGGTGTTACTTTATAGAAGATTAGAAAGCTCCCACAAAACATAGTAGGTAGTCTTAGATAGGGTTTGTTTGGGTTGATATAATTGTTGTTTAATGAGGATTTGTTTGAATTAGTGTGTGTTTGTCAATTGGGTGTAGCTCAAGTGGTTGTGAGGAAAAATGTTACCCTCCACATTGGAGTTCAAATCGCACTTTGTGACATGTTTGTTCTTAGTGAGCTTATTGTTTTTTTTATCGAAATGGTTAGTTTTTGTATTAAAAAAGTGTTGTAACCTCATCGATCGACATAGCAATACAAAATTATTGGACTATTCAAAGCTAATTGTTCAAAATATGTCCAAAAAACTATAGAGTTTTCATTGGAGAATACTTTCCTTTCCTCCATAGAGGAATACCAAAAATGTTAACTAGTGTATATCCTATTAAACAAGCATACAATCAAAATAACTTTGCAAATAATAAGAAAACTTGGAGTTATTGAAAAACATGGCCACTGTCAACTTCAGTATGTTCCTCTGGAGGTGATTTGATTCCTCGATCCAAGTATTTCATTTCCACATCTCCAAGGGCTTGTAGGACAAACTCTTCTTCTTTTACCTCATCTGGATGTAATGTCCCCTTCCAATTGATCGTGACAGAGGAGGACTTAATAGCCTATATGACTCTCGTAGGCTATAGTCAACAAGGAAAAAGGGTGTCAAAGAGGTTTAATTGGTGTCCCTAGATAAAAATGAAAGATAAATCCTAAAAGTGACATTAAATCAAATAAATAATTATATTTAAATCGAATTGGAAGGAAAATTAAGTGAAGATTTGATTTGTTCAAAATGGGGAAATATCTAGAAGGTCTAAGAAAAGCATAAATAGAAGAGTAACCCTTCCCCTTAGCATTATGATTTGATATCTTATTGCAGTGCTCTTGTAGCCAACGTTTTCGTTGGGGTTTTGGGCGAAACCTTTCCATTGYAGGTTTAGTTTCAGTGGTGCAATACCCACCCTAGTTAGACAAGAGGAGAATTCATCTAGAGCTCTCATTGGCCTTCATTGTGGTGTTTGGTTTCATACTGRTGAKAGTTGGGAGGCATATCGGCTTGCRTAGGGYATTAGCAACAATGATCCAGATTATTTTCATCACAAAATGAGAGTGTAGATATAACATAGAAATATACAGAGATATTGCAAGAGAGCCAATAATATAACAAAGATATATCGGATATATAACAAGAGGCACATATATATAGTAATACATAATTTCTATTAATGAGTGAAATGTACAAAATTGTAGAAATGCAACTCGCTAGAATGGTGGCAGCTTATCTTTGAGAAGAGATGTGATGGATACTCACATTCGTAAGAAGATGATTATTACAATGAGGCTCCAAAGGCCTCTTTAACATAAAGAAAATCCAAAACACTAACCCTAGAAGATGAAAAGGCAACAGTTTTGTGGACCCTATTTTGGGTAGTTTGGTGTATACACTTCCCGGGGGCATAACTTTGGCATGTGATCTTTGTTTGGGGTGCACGATAGCTCGTTTKAAAGGTATAAACAAAGAGCTTCATTTTGGGGGCTCAATCAAAGCCTTTAGCTATCATTGAGGTGCTTGATAGGCCCTCAAAATGGCCTATCAAAATGGCCCCAAAATTTTAGGAACCAAAAAACTGCTAAAAATAGTAAGTTGCCAACAAATTGTTTTGAGTCAGTTGAAATAGGTGGGTGGCCACCGATATCCATCTGGATCAATCCTCCCACCTTAGGAAGCAATGGTCTCCATTGTGTTGAGTTCCCGGGGGAGAGGGGAAAGTTCTTGCTGAATCTGAACCTTGGTGAGTTGCTTGCCTTACTAGAGAAGTTGTGTTGCTTGGTTTGTGGGACGTTGTTGAGAACCTGATGAGATAACTATGTGCATAAGGAATCCTTACACTTTGCTTCAATCTTTTCGACCTACTTGTGTTGGATAGAAGGTACTTGGAATGAGGTTGCACTGGTTGCAGTGTCCTTCTGTTCACCTTTTGAACAGATTGTGAAGAAGCTTAATTTTATAGTATGAGATACTACCTTGCGGCATTGTTTAGGTGGGACGATAGTTGGAACTACCTCTGGTATCCTGTAGAGATGACCCCCCATAGTAACAATGACACTACGAGGTCGAGACTGGTAAATAAAATGGTGCTTCCACATATATGGATGACCCAAAAGAACATCACAGACATCCAACGAGGCAACATCACATAATACCTCATACTTGAAGGGATGGATGCCATATGAAAATCGACAATGTTGGCTGACACAAAGATCTCGTCCCTGGCGAAGCCACCCGATGTTGTATAGTTGCGGGTGTGGTGTTGTCGACAATTCCAACTGTTTGACAACCTCTGTTGAGATGAGGTTCTTCTCGCTTTTGCTATCAACAATGAAATGCAACGGGGTCCCCTTCACCCACATCTATGAATGAAAGAGGTGCTCCCCCTCTTCAGGATCTATTGGATCTTCTGGTTGAATTGTTGCAGTCAGGACAATAGCAGTGGGGTCTGTGTCGATGATCTGTCTTCTCCCATTATTTTCTTAATCAGATTTGGAATCGGGGTTCGGCTCCTTTTCTTTGATATTGACCACCAATGATTGGTTTGAGCGACATTCATATGTGTTGTGCCAAGGGATTTTGTGGAAATCGCACCACTTTCCAGTGTCCTTCTTCGTCTTCCCGTGACCCTTCCTTTCTTGTGGCTTGGACTAGTTTTTGGGAGGTTGTTTGTTAGGGTCGTCTTGATCATACTTTCATTGTTGCAGATTTTCAGACTCGAACTCTCGTTTGTTATGATGCCTAAATTTCTGCTCGATTTTGACATCATATCGATAGGAAACTCCCAATGATGAGATGTCCAAGAAATCCATTTAGGTTTGGATGTACCTATGCAGAGCCCCCCGGTATTTCAAAACCAGATGTCGCTTGGAGTCTTTGATACCCATTTTGGTGTGTAAGGTGTGGAAATTATTTGTGAACTCTGACACTGTTTGGCCCCTCTCTTGTCGCAGTGTGGTTCATCTCACGTATTGGTCATCATAGTTACCAACATGGTAATATTGTTCCTTGACCGCATCCACAAAAAAATCCCAAATGCGCTCAAACCCATATATTCCAGACTCCTCTGTTGAACTTTGGTCCCAGTAAGTTTCCCACCAATTTTTGACATGGGGGAGAGCCTTAAGGAGTTCGAAGGTGATCTTTTCCTTGTCGGAAGAATCGTGAACATGGAAATAACCTTCTAGCAGATTTAACCATTTTTCTAGGGAATCCACATCTATCTAAACTTATAATACGGGAATATCAAAATTGACTTGTACCTTGAAAGGAGAGGTGCTTCCAAATTGGTTGCTTGATGAAGACATNAGTTTCCCACCAATTTTTGACATGGGGGAGAGCCTTAAGGAGTTCGAAGGTGATCTTTTCCTTGTCGGAAGAATCGTGAACATGGAAATAACCTTCTAGCAGATTTAACCATTTTTCTAGGGAATCCACATCTATCTGACCTTCTAATACGGGAATATCAAAATTGACTTGTACCTTGAAAGGAGAGGTGCTTCCAAATTGGTTGCTTGATGAAGACATGCCTAATCTTATCGACAAGCATTGAAGGAAGTGGGAGAGCTTGCTCAAGCAACAGATTGATAGAATCTTCTGCTCCGTCGTTTTTCTTTTCTTCCGCCATGGAGGGTTTCTTGGGTGTGCGAGAGAGATTGTCCTCAAGAGAGACAAGCTCGACACCCAACTTGCTATACTCGGACCTCATCGGGGACTTGCACTGAAAAATAATCAAGAGTAGCATGCTCTGATACCACTAATCCAAATTATTTTCGGCACGAAATGAGAGCGAAGATATAACACGAAAATATACAGAGATATTGCAAGAGAGCCAATAATATAAAAGAGATATATTGGATATATAACAAGAGGCACAGATATATAGTGATACATAATTTTTATTAATGAGCAAAATGTATAAGACTGTAGAAATGCAGAGTGAAAGACTGGCTAGAATGGTGGCAGCTTATCTCTGAGAAGAGATGTGACGGATACTCACATTCGCAAGAAGATGGTTATTACAATGAGGTTCCAAAGGCCTTTTTAACATATAGAAAATCCAAAACCCTAACCTCGGAAGATGAAAAACCAACAATTTTGTGGACCTCGTTTTGAGTAGTTTGGTGTATCAACTTCCCAGGGGCGTAACTTTAGCATATGATCTCTCTTTGGGGTGCACGATAGCTCGTTGGAAAGGTACCAACAAGGAGCGTCATTTTGGGGGCTTAATCATGGATTTGAGGTGCCTGATCGCAAAAAAAGTGTCATTTAGGCCCTCAAAATAGCCCCAGAAGTTTAGGAACTGAAAAAATGCTAAAAATAGTAAGTTGCCAACAAACTATTTTGAGCCAATTGGAATAAGTGGGTGGCCATCGATATCCACCTAGATAAGGCAAGTTTTAGGAGGAGGTCGATTGTCTAATCTACAAGTGCGAGGAGGGTTTCGTGCATCTATGGAAGGAGACACCCCCGCAGGTTGAGCACATGCTGTCCTGCGAGGCCCCACTAAATGCCTCCCAATCGTCTTGTGAGGACCTTTGCAAATCAGGGTTGCAACAATTTTTATGATCGCGTTTGTGAGGGGATCAAAACATGATTGAAAGGTTCCTTGTAGAGCAGATATTACTGGACATAGCAGTTTAGGGCTTGGAGAGTCTTGGGACAATAGATTGGCATCATTCCAAGTTTTCTTGTATTGTTTCTGTAGTAGATTGTGTAGTTTCTTGGCAGCCATTAGATTTGTGTGCTTATGAGTATTTTGTGGTTGTTATTACAACCATTAGATATCATTGTACTGGTTTTGGGAGTTTCCATCCATAATAAGATGCCATGTTATCTACTCTATTTTTTGTGTAATGGACGTATGTTATATGTTTCACAATATTCCTAATTGAGAAAACTATTTGTAAGATGATAACAACACATTCACATAAGAAGGAATAACAATTTTTGGACAAAAAACATATTTTCCCTTCCTAGCATGGTTGGGGACAATACAGTGGTGTCAAAGCCAATGGTTCTGCCAACTTGTGACTAAATTAATGCCTAGAAGAAAAGGGTGTGGAGGACATACCTCTCGAGAGCTACCAGAAAGAGAAACAGAAGAAAACCACATAGATCAGAGTGAGAAGGAAGCATGGGAGACAACCATGAAAGGACTATGCTCCAAATATTAAAATATTTGGTCAAGGGATAGAATGAGGCATCCGAGAGACACGTAGATACAACAAGGTTCCAACAACAAACACTTGAGATGTTCACACAGTTGGTGGGCCAACGTGGGAATATGAATGGTATGGGTCAAGGTGGACCCAATGGATCCCATTGGGGTGGCATAATACATACAAAGAGTAGCAATAACGATACTCCAACTCAAAGTAAGGGCCTAAATATACCTAGGCCTTTATTACCACAATTCCTGATAAGGTAGCCTACTAAAGCACATGAGCAATCGGATTAGGGGATTGATATTAACACCTTATACAGGGAGTACGAGACGATAGATGAAGATATTTGTGAGAAAGTTTCATGTAATGACTTATGCGACCTCATACAAAAGTACAGACCTAGGGAGGGGAATAGAGGAGCACAGAGCCCATAGAACTATGACCTCATGCGCAAGGTGGGAAGGTTGACTATCCCACCCTTCGATGGGTCTACAAAGAGAACAGTCAGGGCATGGGTACATAAGTTGGACACTTACCTCCAACTTAACCCAACAACCAAGGCATAAGCAATTAAGTATGCCACCCTTCACTTGGAAGGAGAAGCTCACGAATGGTGGTAACATGGGCTGGTAACATTAGGGCACACCAACATCAATTCATATGTGGAATTCACTCGGAGTTTGATGGATAGTTTTGATAAGAAGGACCTTGAGATACACTTCAGGGAGTTGCCATAGTTGAGACAGAGAGGTACACTAAAATCATACATAACAAATTTTCAGAGAATGGCAGTTATGGTGAAAGATATTTCTCAGCAAAGGTTGGTGATGTTATTCACAAAGGGTCTAGTTGAACCCTTAAGAGGATGGGTGAAGGCCTTAATGCCAACCACATTGAAGGAGGCCATCATGAGATCCCAAGACATGAAGGATGCAATCAACAAGAAGGTACTGACAAAACCCTTTATCCCTCAAGGGGGTAAGGAGACAAAGTTTCCCCAGAAGCCATTGACAGGGAAGGACATGAAAAATGAGGAGATTCAGATAGAACTAAGGAGGAAGAAGCTTTGCTTTAGTTGMAAATATCCATGGGAGCTAGGTCATCATTGTATGGGAAAAGGTAAAGTCCATTACATTAAGGTAGTTTCCGATGAGGAGGATGACGATGATGATGAAGATATTGGGCAKGATAGTGGTGAACTGTCGYAGGCTATAGAGTAGGCACAGTTGCAAGATATCCCCAAGGGAGTGACCATTGCCACACTTTCACGAGTCCCTAAATATTACACCTTCAAGGTCAAAGGCATTGTGCAGGGGTAGAGGGTTACAACATTGGTTGATGGTGGAGCCACCCACAACTTCATTGATGTTGCACTTGTCACCAAAAGAAAAATCCTTATCAAGGATTTGAGGGATTCAGTGTTTTAGTAGCAAATGGGTACAACATGACATGTACTCAAAGGATCAGGGGACTGGAAGTAACATTGGGAAACTATATGTTGATCGATGAATTTTACGTCATGGATTTAGTAGATACTCATGTGGTGTTAGGAGTTCAGTGGTTGTACTTGTTGGGAGATATCTGCATGAATTATCAAGACATGAGGATGGAGTTCCAGGACAAGGGTGGAAATCGAGTTGTCCTGGGAGGTATGTCGACTGGTGCCCCCAGGATCATGTCTAACCAATGCATGGAGGACCTTTTTAGACACGGGGACCTGGCTTGTGCAGAAAAGTGCTTGATCACCATGGAGAAGCCATCACAAGGAAGACAACATTATCCTGCGAATATCCAGACATTGCTTGGAAATCATGAAAGAGTATTTGAGCCATTTCCAGTAGGGAGACCACCTGATAGAGGATTTGAGCATGTCATAGAACTAGAAGAGGGGTCGAAACCCATGATCACCGCCCCCTACAGGAATCTGAAGAGATTCAAGGATGAAATAGAGAAGGCCATAAAGGAGTTGCTAGAGATGGGACATATTAGACCTAGCTCTAGTCCTTTCGCTTCGTCAATTGTACTGGTGAAGAAGAAATATGGCACTATGAGGATGTGCATAGACTATAGGGTACTAAACAAGAAGACCATAAAAAACTGATACCCAATACCAAGGATTGATGAGCTGATCAATGAAATGCGCATGGCAGTGTACTTCTCAAAGGTGGATCTGCGATTAGGATACCACTAGATTTGGGTCAAAGAGGAGGATATCCATAAAACAACATTCTTGTGTCATTATGCACACTATGAGTTTCTAGTCATGCCCTTCAAGTTGACTAACGCACCAACTACCTTTCAGTCATGCATGAACCATATCTTCAACAAATAGTTGAGGAAATTCTTACTGGTGTTCTTTGACAATCTTCTAATCTACAATAGGATGTGGGAGAAACATCTCAAGCATGTGGACAATATTCTCATCATTATGGAGGAGTAGACGCTTTTTGCCAAGGAGGAAAAATGTGAGTTCGGGTTGACGAGATCCTTTATCTGGTGCATGTGATTGGTGATGAGGGAGTGAAGGTGCATCAAGAAAATATCCAGACCATCTTAGACTGGCCCACCCCTAGGTTGCTCACATATCTGCGAGGATTCTTCAGGATATGCAGCTATTATAGGCGCTTTGCGAAAGGATTTTCACATTTGGTTGCGCCACTCACAAACCTCACCAAGAAGGGGATATTTTGATGGTCATAGGACACACATGTAGCATTCGACAAAATGAAGAGGGTGATGATAACTTGTCCAGTATTATCACTCCTAGATTTCATGCAACCTTTTGTCCTAGAGTGTGACACATCCGGTGAGGGGATAGAAGCAATATTGATGCAGAACCGACATCCGATAGCTTTCGAGAGCCGAAAGTTGAGGGAGCCTAAGAAGATCTACCCGATCTATGATAAGGAGATGTTGGCCATCATGCATGCATTGGCCAAGTTCAGACAATACTTAGTAGGAGGACGCTTTGTTGTGAGGACTGACCACAACAGCTTGAGATATTTCTTGGAGCAACACGACATGAATGAGAGGTAGCAGAAATGGGTGAGTAAGGTTCAAGCATAAGGTTTGGAAAAGAAAGAAAGAAAAAAAAGAACAAGTAAATGAAGAACATGTGATTGAAGAGCAGGTGAATGAAGAACATGTGAATGAAGAACTCCCATAAATCATACTCTAAGGATTTGCAGTAGTGTGAGATCATGACAAATCTACAGGAAAAAAGGAATATATCGATATTCAAAATGATCATTCTGCAGACATCTTAAAGTATTCTTCTAAGCCATCTGGCTTGGAGACTCCCAACAATGTGAATGATGAAGAGGGGGAGTCTAAGCAACAACAACTATTACAGATCAAAGAATTATTCTTCAAGTAGTCTAAAGTGTTTGCAAATTTTGAAAAGGCAGATTTTGAATGGTTTGATGGCAAAGGTGCGAAGAAGTCAGTTGGAAGTTATGAAGAATATCATTGACACACATTGGCAATAGATTCATGATTGTATGGAAGATTTCAAGCATGTATTTAGGCAGGGACATATTCGGTACAGATTGTTGCAAACATATAGAGTCTAATTTGTAGATTGAGATGATAGCTTAAGAAATAGGAATATGTAGTGATTAGTTGTAGCAGAGTCGAAGAAATATTCAAAAGAGTAAAGTGACAGATGGGTCAATAATGTGTGTAGTTATGTAATAGAATCATGGATAGTTGTTATGACCATATCAACATAAATGATTTGGCAGGTCTAGAAGACTATACTTGACATGAACCGGAGAAAATACATGACAGTGGATGAAATCATGAGCTCAGAAGGAATTGCACAAAGGAAGATGGACTCATTGTAAGGCATAATTCTCATAAGTAAAGCGTATTGACATGTTGAACCAACTAGTCATAGGAAGCAAAGTAATGAAAGGTACAAAAAGACAGAGAGAAATCATTGGGAAGAGTTATAGTGTCAAGAGAAGATTGTTGGTTGATTATGTCATTGATATCAATTCAGTGAAGATGACAATCCTTGAAGACTAGAAGTCAATCTTAACATGAATGATTTTCATATACATCACTAGGTTACAGTAACAAGAAACACCAATGGAAAAAAAACACCAGAAGAGAGGAAAGAAAGAATATACAGGAAGCCCCACATGGATCTACATGGCATATTGCAAAATAATACAGGGGGAGATAAATTGTCCAAGGTAGTTACCCTTAATTTCAAAGGAGAAGAGAAAGAACAAAAGCAGAAGAGAGAGATCAGAGGCATGAAGACATGGGAAGTGCATGAAGACAAAGAGAGATGGATCAGAGAAGATATATTGTCAGGGGGAGTCACTCTTTGCTATTGATATCAAAAGGGAAGAGAAATATTAGAAGAGAAAGCTCAAAAACATGATGACAAGGGAGCATCGCCAAAAAGAGTTACCCTTTTTCATTGATGTCAAAGGGGGAGAGAAACACGAGGAGATAAATATTGGGAGCATTGGCCACAGGTGGAGCATGAGTGTTGCCATCAATGCAAAAGGCGGAGATTGTTGGAAAGTTAGTTTTCATTGATGTTAACCCTAGATGTTGTAACACACCTGACCCCTAAGTACCTTTTAAAGGGATGGGGCATCAAATTTTCGCTTTTCTTAATCATCTCGAATCCTCTTCTCGATATCTCCATCCTCTTCTGCTCATCAAGATCTTTCTAACAACTGTTACCATGCTCTAATCTGAGCTCTGGATTGGAATTTATGCCCTCCCAAATCTCTTCAAGCATCATTGGTCAAGGGCCACATGGCACCCATGTGGATTTGCCTCATTCGTACCATCCCACCGGGCACGAATTCGACCAAGGTTGTCACCCTTTAGCGATGACATGGCCACTGGAGGGGCGGTTACATGGATTGTTCCCTGGAGTCCTGGAGTTCCCTAGCACTCATGCATCTATGGTGGAAATCCATCCACCATTAAATCCAATGGCTGAGATTCACCCTTGTTTAACTCATAGGCTCAAGGGATTTCGACGTTCGACGTTGAACACCCTTTTCTCTATTCGCATATATTATGGAGTCCCAAAACGTCGAAATCCTTCCATGTGGCTCCAGCCTTCGACCCTTTCGACTCATCAAATATACCGCACCCAAACCATCTAAAGTTCTGAAACCCGGACTTCCAAAGGGACCACACTTACACATGGTGGTGTGTTAAACGTAGAGGTAGGGACATGTAGGTCCAGGCCTTCGGCTGACTAACCCCAGCGTCCCATATTCCCAGGTTCCCCGAAGTCCCAAAATCCTAGTGCCTCGGGGTATTCCACCATCTATTAGGCTAGCGAGTGTGTGCTAGGGTGTTAACATGTGGCATAGGGCAGAGATGACACGTGGCCCCATCAATGGGTGATACGTGTCACATTCCAATTGGCATATAAGGTCTGTAAAAGGCACGAATCACGGTGACACATGGCATGCCAAACATGGGTCCACGTCACCCCAGGTGACGTCAATGTTCCACGTCACTCTGGACTGACAGCCTCCTAGAATCTCTAGCTTCTCCTTCCCATGAAATCGCCCGGAGCTCCGAAGCCCAAACTCCCGCCAACAACCTCCTAATACCCCTTTTATCCCATGGTCGAGATAGGTCCTTGTAGATCCATAGATATACAGCCTTCGTCGCTTCACGACTTCGGCATTCGGGAGCTTGGCTGTCTAGTTTCCTTTTTACTCCTGGAGTTATCAGCACCGGACTGACTAAGGTCTAGATCTAACAGTTAGGAGGGATCCTGACCCATCCTCAAATCGACGGTCCTCGTCGCTTCATGACTTCGACGTTCAGGGGTTTCGCCCTTTAACACTCTTGTTCTCTCGAAGTGGTCAATGTCAGATTGACCATGACGTAGATCCAACGGTCAAGGAAGATCCCGAAGCATCCTTGGATCTATGATTCTTGTCACTTCGCGAGTTGGACGTTCACGGGTTCCACCCATTTACACTCACTTTCTTTCGGAGTAGAATTTCGTGAGGTGTTATACGCTAATACTTCCACTAGTTGATCGAACATTTGGGAGAGGTTCTCAATGGACTCCCCTGATCAATGACTCACAACCCTAGGTCAAAGGTCC
>JASDQU010436569.1:617-20615 GCA_032191745.1 Picea mariana
TCTTGTTCTTATTATGCTCTTATCTTATGAAATGAAAATAACTATAATAATGGCATAAACATTAACACTTACAAAGTATGATGTTATGATGTCATCATCATTCATATTCATGTCATGGAGCTCATTCTTCAGACTCATAACTTGTCCAATTTTTCTGACTGAGAAGAGATTTGTTATGGCATCATACATCTTCTTCAAGGAGTCAAGATGGGAGATGTAGGGTATCAAGTGGTATTTTATGGAATCCACTATGATACTCATGGCATTGATGTCAACATCTTTGAACTTCTCCATAGTTGCAACGTTCTGCGGTTCCTTCTCTTCTCCTTCTTTAAAATTTAGCTTCACGATCTTTCCTTTCACAATATCCAACACTTTATTCTTAGCAAGGATGAGGTCAATCCTTGTCTTCCATTCTCTAAAGTTACAGGCTCCATCTAGCTTGTTCTCAAACTTCACAGAGTTCATCATGGCTTGCTTGACTTGGTCAAACCCTAGATTTGACTAGAAATCCAAACTTCACGTCTTGGCCTTTTGAGAGTACCAGGAGATGTGTTGGGCTAAGGTGCATTGATATATCCAGAGATTAGGTCAATATCATCACTTAAGGTGCCTCAAAAATAGGTTTAGGGTTTCTGCAACTACTTCTGCTAGTAACCCTAGCTGTAGTGCTTTTGGAAACTACTCTTGCTAGTAACCCAAGTGGCAGTTCCTCAACGAGCTCAATGTCTAGAGGTTATGTTTCCTTCCAGCATTTTAGGCTGACTGAAGGGGTGTGGGCCCATAACCTGTTAGAATATAGAAGATGGTGTGCTCGTTTTACCATTGACGATACCTTTGTCACCCAACCATAGGCCGAAGCCTCCCTCCGAGCACCTTAACCTTGACTGAGAATTCCTCCGGAAGAAAACCCTGGGCTAGATATCCAAACAAAGGGTAGTGCATCATTCCCAAAGGATAGCGCATCACAAAAAGTTGATCAGATAGTCCAAGCCCTAGCCAAGAGATATTCAACCCAATACTGAAAACTTGTTGTTGTTGCAGTTGCACCTGCAACCCTCCTCCACACGTGCGCACCAAACTGCAACTGTAGTGCGCACCAACTGGGAAACTACAATTCTGAGATGTTGTCAAATGAGAACTGGCGCCCTGTATTTATAGTGGTTCTGCCAATTTTTCTAGGGCCGACTTCTCCTTCTAGATAAGTGTTTGTTCAGTATATTATTATTATTTCTAGCCAACTTCTTCTCTTGGAGGCTAATAACCTAATATAAATTATCTTCTTGAGCCAACAAGGCTTCTAGGGTTATTAGCCAACTCATTAGGGTTTCTTTTTCTTCTCGGAGTCTTCTATTCTCGTCAGGTTCACACGTGGAGATAAATACCTCCCGCAACTACCATAATATTAACAATTTTCCCCTGAAATACAACAATCACAATGGTTTCTCCACTACTCAGAAGTATTGGAGTAGGTGTAGTTGTTGAAAGAGTAGGTACTAAGTTCTAACAAATCTTAATTGGACCTATCTAATGATCGTCTAACTTTAAGCCTTTTCATGAAAATGGCCTCCAAATTTTTCTTTTTGTAATTATGGATGACTTTACTTTTGAACATGTGGCATGACATATACAGTAAAAGCAAATGTTGCAATGGAAAACAATGTAAGGCTAAAAATTAAAATAGATTAACATAAGCAAGGTAATAATGTAACATAAATAAAGTGCTTTAAGGTTGAGATATGAGGAATGTGAGTTAATTTGGTGCAAAAAGAGTTTTCCACGAAGATATATTACACATCCAGTGTTGGACATGGTGTTATGGTGTTGGAATTGAAGTCAAAGAGGGTTTTGGTGTTGGCATTGATGCAAAGAGGATCGATATGGTCACCAATATCAATGGCTAATATGGCATTGTCATTTAGACAAAATGTTGGATATGGTGTGTCTGTGATGTCAAAAATAGGTCAATATTGTGGTCATCATTATCAAAATTGTGCATATGATATTATCAAAACTCATGCATTGTCTAAACAATGATTACCCATGGATGCTAAATTTTTCCCATATAAGTGCAAAGGGGTAGATCAAAATCCGATGCTCAATAAAATGAATAAACAATCCCAACCTTACGACACTACAACAATATACATAGTCTTAATTAAACTCATGAATCCTCGCATATAACAAGTTTTTTACACCTCCTATGATTGAACAGTAATGGCCCTACTGCAGATTAATCAAAGTCATTACAGGGTTCTCTTCCCTCTCTTACTATAAAGATCAAAGCTCTGATCATCATTTGCAAGGATTTTTTACTGTGATCGTTAGATCACTAGATCTAACTACATGGATCAAAAGAGGCATGATCCAAATCTACCTGGGATTATATTTCTTATTTTATTGTAATGATCGATGCTCTGATTATTATAGGTATAAAAGCTGCAGGAATCGACAGTGAATGAAGTTGAATGACGATGATTAATCGATGATCGTTGGATCAATATGAAAACACCATCAAACGATCCTAATACATTTTGCATTTAAACTAGAATGATGTGTAATTTCCAAGCCAAGACGCGTAGGTGTAATGGAAATCATCCTTTATAAATTTTGAGTCCACTGTGGATCGAATGATCCATGACTAATTTGTGTTTTGTGGTTATTGACTAGAGTCAACACAAACAAAAACATGAAAAATGGATGCCAACCATCCACTCAACCTATGATTAAGTCATAATCGTTGATTTGGATAGGTGCCATAGTTACGTTTTCTCTTGGTCACCCACTAAATTCATATGGGTTATGAAGCTACATTGGGGGCTAACTAGGATAACACTTGGTTATATTAGGTAGTCACTTGGGGAATAAATAATTACCCTCGGGTGAAAGTATAAACTAGGCATCACCCCTTGCTTCTTTAGCCCTTGGTCATAACGATCTGTTCCTATGGGAAAAGGATCCATGAATTAGCACGCACCCATCGTTTCAATACAGGAAATGTGCCAGAGAGTGAAGTAAAATCTTGATTCGGCAAACTGAGGATGCAATGAAAGTGTGGAATCGAAATAACGAAGTCGATCCATATATGTGATCAACTCATAAAGGCCGGATCAACATAAGTATGATGAAAAATTATCCCTCTTACTAATTGGAATAACTTTCACGATAATGTTATGAATAATAATAGACAAAGATATTTTGTTCTAAGTTAAAATACAAACGTTAATTGTTGTTGTTTAAACAAAATGAAGTGGTGCATTGTTATCTATGAAAAGACACAATGTTTCAGGGGCATATGCCTATTATAAAACTATATAAACAGAAGCTATGTTGAAAGAAGAGGGGTCTTTGTGGTCTAATTCATAAGATCTAAACACAGATAGAGTCCAAGGAAGAACTTGAAACATTCACATGAAGTGAGGGTGGAAGGAAGGAGCAAGGGAGGATTGGAGTCCTCTACAGGTTGAAGCCTAAAACATGGAGTTGCAGCTTCCTCAAGTTGGTGCTTGAAAACAAGAGGATTGGAGTCCTCTACAGGTTGGAGCTTGATCTACAGGGAGTTGGTTCCTCCTCAAGTTGGTGCTTGGAAAACAACAGTTTGGTGTCTCCTTGTGTTGGTGATGGGTGTTGTATATGCACTAAAAACACACTAAAACCCCTCAATTAAATTGTCAACCCGAGGTAAGTAAACTTAGAGTTTTAGAAAAATATATGCCAAAGGTAGAAGGGTTGGTAGTAGTATAGTCTAACTAAGGAAGTGGTTATCTAAGGGCTAATCTACTCAAGCAAACCCTACTAAGAAACTATATAACCTAAGTACTTTTGAGTCAAGAATTGATGGATGGTTCTAAGAAAACAAATGAAAACCCTATTTGAAGCAAACTAGTTCAAAAATAAGCAATAAGCAAAAGCAACTATTAGGCATAAAAATAAGCAAATAACAAAAGAAAACTATTTAAGCATAACAATAAGCAAATAACAAAAGCAAACTACTTTAACTTGCCAACCTAAATTCAATGAGCAACTACCCTATGAAAGAAAATAAATAAACAAGCTAGCAACTATTCTATTAAAGAAAGTAAACAAGTAAGCAAAACAACTAACTAACCTATTAAAGCGAGTAAACAAGTAAGCAAAGCAACTAGCTAACCTATTAAAGCAAGAAAATAACTAACTACTCTAAGATAACTTCTACTGCAAGTAATCTAATTAAAACTTCTCATTGAACAACTATCTAGCCTAAGAGGCAAGTGAACTATGTTCTTAATTCAAACTTCAAAACTATCTCTAATTCATAAAAGGAAATCTATTTAATTGAAAGCAAGAGAAATTAACAACTAGTCTTGAACCTATATTAAGCAAGCTACTATCTAATCTATCAAAGCAAAGACTATCTATCCTACAACAACAATAAAACTATCTACGAAAGCAAGAAACTATCATGCATTAATCATCAACAGTATAACGAGACTATGCTAATAAACTCAATTGCAGTCTATACTAATGAAGCAAATTCATACTACACTAAACTCAATAATTAACTACAACTTGAAATTGCAACCTAAATGTAAGCAACAAATTGCATAACATAAACTAAACTAGCTCTATCTTAACAATTAAAATTGCAAAAAAGGGAAATGCTCATAAACATAAATTAAATATTATTCTAGCATATGACAAGTAATGAAATAAGTAAACTAGCTAACAACTAGATAAGCAAAGACTAAATAGAATTTGAATAAGCAATTTGCAAATAAAAACAAACACTATCACTATCCATCCACCGAAACCCTGTCAAAGAAAGAATGAATTAATTTTATGTCCTAAAACTTTGTTTTAACTTCTATTTCAGCATGAAGAAAGTCTATTCTACCATCTAACTACACACGGGGTTAGTGTCTAAATCCATAAGCTTGCTTCTACTAACTAATAACTCATTGCATACTAACAAAAATCCTCATAATAACCTGCAAAAACTAAGTTAAACCAATTAAATTACAAACAACAAATTAAATAACAAAGAAGTAAAATATCATTTCATGTACAGGAAATAAAATAAAAATGCATCTACACTACCTAATTCACAAATAAACTCATAAGATAGATACTCATACTGCTAGTGGGCCCCCCAGCAATTGTGGTTACTCTTTTAAAGGCACACCATGAACTTCAGCACAACGATTTCACCATTAAAACTAAAAACGCAGGTTTTACACAGTCTGGCAAAACGAAAAATGGCAAAACAGAGCCAAAATCGTATTTTCCTCTAACACACTACCTCCTAGCTATTGTATGACCACCACGGTGGTATTTATAAGCTTTACAGACCAAGTGGTCGACCACTGGAGGGTCGAACCACTTTTAAAAATAGCAAATTACATTAATGGTGCCCTAACTGCCAAAATAGAGCGAGCCAATAATCACCCACCATAACAACCCAAAATCGAGTAGTCAAGAGTTCAGTAGCTGGAGGGGATAAGAATGAGAAAAACCCATGTCTCTGATTCTCCCACTACTAGTCGTCAATGCCATAACCGCCAAATCGCACACCATTTTTGTGCAGGATAGAGTGTCGGATCGGGTATCGGATGCAGAATTGAAAACCATGGATTGCTCTCAATCCATTCATAATTTCAAGAAACAACCTAAGTGTTATCTAATTGGGCATATTACGCACAAAACCCATGTGCCAGATTTTCCATATTCCACTTCATGCTCCCACAATTTAATATTTAAGTTAGTTTCCTATAATAGTGTCGGGTGGAGTACCAGAAGCATAAACATGATACGAGTTTTCCCTGTAACACCAAAAAACGTGAATTAGATTCTTGGAAACATAAAAACATAATGAAATATACTCAAAATTGACGTAAAACACGAATTATGCATACCCGGTGTAGATCATAGCGTTTTGGCACAAAATTCTTCAAAAAGCTTCTTCAAAACATGAAAACGTATATACACATTCGGAAAAAAGGATCTAATTAACGTCATAAAATTGATCATATCTCAGGCCCAACATTACCCCCACACCTAATATTTTATAGGTCCCACTGCAAACAAAACGAAATTGCCCTTCATGACTAAACTTGTGAAGGAGGGGGTGGATTATCTTTAGAAGCTTCTCCCTTTTGCCTGGGGGATTTTGACTTAGGATTTTTGTGGTGTTTCAATTGCATCCAGAGACTATTATTGGTGGAAATAATATCATCAACCTAACGCTGTGGAGAATTCATATTGGCTTGTAGGACAACGTTATTATGGCGTAAATGACAACTTAGTGTTTCATGCTATCTAAGTTTGAACTGGAGGGTTTGGAGTTTTTGGAGGTTGTTGATGACATATGAGGAAGCATTGAGATGTATAGTATACCCTTGATCCTTTAAACCATGCAAAACAACAATTTTACCTCTGCAAAATTAATTCCAAAAGTTACTTCCCATAAGCGCAACAATTCTGGCCTGGCAAACTTGTGAAAAATAGGTATCAAAGTGACACCTGTAACTACAAGACAGTAAAACATGTGTAAAAAATGAGAGAGGTTTTTGTTTTCTAATATGTCCTTGACAAAAACCTCTCTTGGTTCTTGTTGGCAGCCAATTCAATTTTTTATATTGTCCTATAAGCTGCCTACACCTATGTCTTCTGAACTTCAAATTGTCGTCGCATTTGGAAAATAGACGATATTTTCATTTCTTGCGACACTTGCAAATTGGTCTCCATTTAGCTTTCACGACTGCAAGCGTGAAAACTCCTCCATCGTTATTTGAGCTGTCATGATCTTTTTATCGATATTTTGAATGGCACTTACCTTTGGTTTATCATTATGTGGCAAAAAGGATTTTCGAACTATGCCTATTTGGACGTTATTGCTTTGATTGCGTAACTTGATTTTATTAAACTTATGAGGCATTGAGCATATGGGTTTATACTTGATTCTATGAATTGCATAAAGGTCATGAATTATTTTTGTTTTTATATATGATGTGATCCTTATGTTAAAATTTTGATAGCTCTTGGCTTGTCAATTTTATCAATTCGATTGGCACAATGGTTTAAAACTTTTGATTAAAACATTTATGCAATAAGCGCGTGGTTAACATTTGGGTTTGATTTTATGTCAAATGACATTGGTTTGAAAAACTATAGTTATTTGTGCGTTGTCATATCACTCATCGTTTGATTTTTTGGTTGGACAAATGATGAGGTTTTGAGTTATGTTATGATTGTTTGAACAGAGGTTTAATCCGCCAGTTGTACTTTGCCATTACTATTATGCATGGCGGTGAATAACTCCACCACCCTCGCATGCGCACATTAATGCTTCCCCTTTGATCGTTCGTAGTTGTTAGCCCAAATGACTCTACTCCTGTGTATTGGGAAATTCAACCCAAACCCTTACTATGTGCTCGCACCATGGCCCCTGTTGTCCGAGCTGAACCTAATGGAAGCCATGCTCTGTTGATGTTCGACAGTGCCCGCAGTGACCTTGAGGACAGTGGGTGGCTTCCGTTTATACAGAAATTTGATGGTTTTAACCTCTGTGTTGCTAGGCAATTTGCCATGACCTTTGATGGCTGTCGAGCCAAGGTCGGCGATGTTCAATTGCAAATTGACAAGCAGTTTATTAGTCTTGCTACGGGTTTGCCTGTCACCGGACAACGATGGTCCAAGAATTGCAAAGTAGAAGAGGTCCCTTGGACTCTACTCTTCCAGTCGCATAAGGTTGTTTCCTGTGATAAAGGTTTGCCTGTGACCATGATGAAACAGCGTTGGCATGATTTATTGATGATTATCAAACAGTTTATCACCTCCGAGGGTCGGTACGGTTTTGTTTTCTTACACCACCTTCGTTTGCTTATGGTTTTTATGGGTTATCATCTCAATATGCCCTATTACTTGCATAGAAGCCTGTTCAAAATGTCAAAGAAATACAAGAAAAACCAGGCTAATAGCAGCCTTTTTCATTATGGGCTGGTTAAAATTATTGCTGTCTATCATTTGGGGTTACACGGAGACTGTTGGAACGATTTTCTTACTCGAAATGATTTTGAGGATTCGAACCCACCACAGGTTGACAAACCTGTGGTGAGCAAAGACAAGTTTGTACCCACGATACCCTACAACATCCTTTTACCTAAACCCTTGCCCGACTCACCTATCGACCTACCCCACTCTGTGACCAAGGATGTCGAGACCGTTAAGCCTGTGGGAAAGAAGCCTAAAGCCAAACCTACTGCAAACACCAAAGGCAAAAAGAATGTCTGTTTGATTTCACGAATGGCAAGGAACAAGCCAAAAACCCCTGTCAAGCTTAACCCTATCGTGTTGAGTGAAGACTCCGACTCGGAAGTGGAGTGTTTCCTGGCTAGTGAATATCCCTATTCGGAAGGTTTGTGTGCCGAACCCTCGTATGACTTTGTGTCAAACCTAACCCCTTGCCTACAAAACGACCCTAACTACCCAGGCATTAAGATGCCTTGTGAAACCCCCGGTCATTCATCCAAACCCTCTCCTGCTTTGTCAAAACCTACAGCGCCACCCTGTGATCAATGTAGCTCGTGGTTGGAAAGATATTATCTTGATGTGCCAATGCTACAGTCGAGAATTCACTCTTTGGAGGACCAAGTTGCACAGCTTACCAGTCAAAAGGCTAAATTGCAAACCACTGATAAGAAACAGAGGACGACAGGCTCTATTTTGTTTAAAAATGTGGAATCAGCTACAGTGGTCGTGAATTCTAAGTTGGCATAATTTGAGCAGAATCACTGGTATGTTTTATCACTTGTTTATATAATGAATTCGAATTAGGTTTTGGATAACTTTGTTTACAGCGTGGATTTGCTCTGTCACATTGTATGCATCCTATACATAGCTATGCTTTGACTAAACGAAAGTTCGTTTTCCCAGTTTAGTTCATAACAGTTATGTGAAAAACCCAGCCGGTTACTTCGTATTGGTTTACTGTTAGCTTGACCCTATTATCAGTTGGATTCGTATTTGTGATGGATATGATGTTTCAATTGGATTTGTCAAACGAGATTGAATTCATGATTTGTTTCTATATTAAACCAAGTCGCAATTTGTTTGGAATTATTGATTTCGTTCAAATCCAATCGAGCTTGTATGCACATTTTACCAATTATCATTTATGTCAATTCTATCGTGCTTGTGGTCAAAGCCGAATCAATTTGGTTATGATTTTGTATGAATTAATTCTCGTATCTGTCTGAATTAATCTACCTGTGACGCGAACTGTTTGACTTCATAACAGTTATAACAATTGTAAAACGATTCTATTTCGATCTGATCGTACCTCCTGTTTTGGAAAAACACAATGTTTCATATGACTTGCTTGATTGCACTACTTTCGAATTGGATGTGAAACGATTTGTAAAGTTGTTTGGTTTCAATTCTGTCCACCCGACTGTGATGGCAATCGAAACAGAGCATGCTTGTCTCTCTATTTGGTTATTGGATTTTGATCCTATTTGATTTCAATTGGATATGGAACAGTCTTGTTAACTGTTCGACCTGATTTTATGGTAACCGTGAAACAGAGTATTCTTACCCCTGTTTCAATTAAATCACGTTTGATTATGTTTTATATTGAATGATAAAATCATTTTAATCTTGAGTGATTCGTTTCAAATGATCATTGGAAGAAAATTGGTTTTAATTATTTTAAAGAAAAGATTTGATTTGATTTCGGTTCTGGTCCTATATGCTATTTTAGACTAGCTACAGAATCAGATGATTCGGTAGCTAAGTCTGTAGGATTAGATTTTTATTTCTTTGTTAATAAAATATCTTTCTAACTTGATATTTTTGGTCTATTGCAGATGAATTCAAAATTGCATTGGATTTGATGAGCAGTTAGGGGATATTTGAAATATTTTGATGTTATTTTAGTTTCCTAGTTTAGTTGATTTTGGGAATATCTCCCAGATTATGTAAAACAGTTTGATATTATCCACAGGGAGGTTTTACCCTGTGGAGAGACTTATAAATACTTATTATTTTTGTAATAATGTTCATCCTCATTCGTGGGAGAACAAGGATATGGAATTTTAATACGGACTGAGGCAGAATTTGGTGTTTTGTTACAGCTTTAGCTTCTCTTGATATCAATATTTTGTTTCATGTTGTGTATATCAATCTGTATTTGGTTAATGACTACTTTAGCTATCTTAATCATTTGCAAATGATATAATTCAATCACTGTAATCCATATCTGATTTCTTCCAAGCATTTAAAAAACATAGCAATTCCTTAGTTCAATTTGTGAACAACAAATTTCTCTTCTTCATAAGTTGAATTATTAATTATAAGCTTTTGCATAACAGGTTTCCCTTATTGCAGAGATTTATAAATCATATAATTGTTATGATTTTTTGTCATGTTTGTCCTGTTAACAATTCAAAGAGCAGCGCAGCCTATCGTTTACGAGAAGCTTTTGGATTAACCGGTGCGAGTTTCCTTCCTCCGACCAGCTTCGAAGTCATCACACACAGGGCAAATCAGGAGCGTTTCCAGGTCAGTTTGTCATTTGTTTAGTATATTTATTAGTAGTTTAATTTAGATATTAGTTTAGTTATATTTATAGGTAGAATTAGTATATTAGATTGTTTAATTTCAGTAAATATATTAGATCGTTTAATATCAGTAAGTTTTATTTCTTATTCATAAAATTATAAAAATCAAAAAAGATCTCTGGCTGTCTTAGGGCAGAAAGCAAATGAGTTTTACAGGTTTTATTCAAATCTGCAACTGGTAGATATTGTATATTTGTGAATAAGTTGTAATTCAATTAGTAATTAGATATTTAGTTATTAGAATTAGTGTAATAGTAATTAGTAGTTTGTATATATAATAGTTCGAGTAGTTTATATTTAGTTTTAGTTTAATTTAGTAGTTTGTTTTAATTAGATTAATGTATTAGTTTGTTTTTATTTATTGTTAGTTAGTTTAGTTTCTTGTATTTAGTTTTAGTTGGTTTGTTTTAGTTAGTTTTAGTTTGATTTATTTGTTTTAGATAGATTAGTTAGTTTAGATTAGTTTTCTCTTTGGTTTTCTTAGGATCTTAGAGCGGCCAACGGAGCCGTTAAACCCGTCAGGGTGGTTCATTCCAAACGGCTTGGGTTATTTAGACAACCCCGGACCGGTTCCACTCTCTCAATTGACGGATGGTCATTTTCGCCCGTCAACAAATGGTGCTAGAAGGAGGGCCTGAACTTAATTGATGGCACGAGGCAGTCGCAAGACTCCTTCCCCCCCTAATCGCTCACCTATAGTGACTAGAAACCATTCACAATATAATATTCCCCCTCAAACAGCAACTACTTCAACCGAAGATCCGCAGGTCACAGTTGAGCCAGCAACCCTGAATCCTACAGATCCAATCACAAATCCTGTTGCAGGAGGATCTGGGATACCTCTTTCACCACCTCCCTCATCTCCTTCCTCTTCTGGAGGATATTCCTCTTCAGACGAAGGCAATTCACCTTCTCAGCCTTCTACACCCATTACCCCAATGGCAAATCAGAACAACCCCACTAGACCTTGGTTGGACCAGGATGTTGTAGTTGTACCTGGAGCCCAGTACCCTTTACCTAAGCACCCAGAGAAATGGCTTCCCAAGTTTGATCTTGATTCAAAACAGATAGCTGAAGATCATATCAAAAAATTTATGTTAGCCATCAGAATCCATAATGTTGAACATGAAGACGTTGTCTATAGGTTGTTCCCTTATACTTTTGAGGGTAATGCATCCACTTGGTACTTTGCCCAACAGCCTCATACCATCGTGTCTTGGGAAAAGTTTGAGTCGTGCTTTTTGGAAAAATTCAGAGATGGTAAACCCCCGGAAGTCTTAGTCATGGATCTTTCAAGCTTAAAAATGAACCCAAAAGAAAAAGTTAAAGATTTTAATCAAAGATTCCTAACGCTTAAAAATCAAATCCCTGCAGATTCTATGCCTGCTAAGAGTCTTTTGATAGCTTACTACACTAAATCTCTACATCAAAGTATATCTATTTGGGTTAAACGATCTAAAAAGGCTACATTGTTAGAAGCCTTCGAAGAAGCTACTCAGATTGAAAAAGACATACTTAGCCTTAAGGACTCTTCTAGCAACGAAACTGAGACTGTTTCTTATTCCAAAAAGAATATTGAAATTCTCCCTAGACCCGCACAGAGCAAAACACAACCTGAAAGCTCTGATTTGGAAAATTTAACTAAAGTTGTACGAAAATTGTCTAATCAAGTTATAGATTTAAAAAGGTCAACTGAAGAAGCTTCCTCGAGTAAAGGACCCTACAAACCCCCCTTCCGAAAGCCTTTTCCCACCAATCGGCCTAATCCAAACCCCGAAGGCTTGAACCTAGAAAGTTTGCAATGTGCTCTTCAGACAATTCTAGAAGCCCAAGATAACTTGATGCCTCCTGAAATCCCTCAGGAGGAAGTCGAGCAGGAAACAGCTCAAGAACAAGACTCTTCTCCAAACATCTTTGGACACTTCTCGAATAGCATCTTTCAAGCTAACTTTGAGACTGTTCACCCTTACAACACTAGGAGTAAGACATCAAACAAACCTCATGCCGAGAACACTACAACTGCACCTCCAAAGCCATCTAAGTCAGCAGAAACTAAACAAAGTAATGTCGGCCCTAAATTAGATTATGATGTTGTTGAAGATCTTAAAAAATTAAGGGCTAATATTTCTATTTATGAATTGTTGAAGTTTCCATTTTTGTTACAAAAAATGTTGCAAAATATTTCAGAAAATGGCAAGAATGGTAATGGTAACAAGGTTGTTCAAAGCAAAGTTCCGCAGAAGACTTCCACTAAAAACAATCTTGATCCTCAAGATAAAGGAAGCCTTCCTATAACTCCTGTAAATAATAATGTAAATAATGTAAATAATGTAGATAAAGTAGCATTAGAAACTGCGAGTAAGAAACCACAAGCTACAACTCTAAGTACTCGCAAGAATGTACCTCCTTTTCTTTTAACTTTCGAAATCTTCAACAGAAATGTGCATAATTGTATGGTTGACTCAGGAGCATCATCCAATGTGATGCCTTGGTCTGTCTGCCAAAATATTAATGCTGAAGTAGAACCATCTTCTTTAAAAATCATACAACTTGATCGAACAGATGTAAAAGTTATAGGCGAACTAAGAAATGTATTGATTAGATTATCGTCTAACCCAAAGGTTCATCGGGTTATTGATATAATTGTGGTGGATATTCCAGAAGTGTATGGTCTGCTTTTTGAGCAGGGACTAGTCAGAGCAGCTACATGGTTACTTCGCGATGGACTGGTCTCACTTATGGCTTCCAGAAAACGGTAAGCCCAACAAGATCAGGGTGAATCGTGAGTGTTACCTTAAGTTCATGGTCACGGATTTGAACGACCCGAATGAACCGTACACACCTCCTGCTGATTCACCTGAAGTCCAAGGGATGGACACCTTCTTCAGAAATTTCATGGCTGAAGTTTCACCTATCGACAATCCACAACAGCAGTCCGAGATCATAGCATACGTGCAACCAACAGCTTCTATGCAACAGTCCCATGAGCCCGATGGAAATCAAATTTGGTCTCTATATTTCGACGGTTCCAAGTCTAAAGAAGGAGCTGGTGCAGGCTGCATCATTATCGATCCGGCAGGTAATAAGACATTAATGGCTTGTAGACTAGAATTTGAATGTACTAACAATACTGCAGAATATGAGGCTTTACTGCAAGGTCTCAGAAAATCCTTGGAAATGAACATTCAAAATCTGGTTGTATTTGGTGACTTTGAAATAGTGGTTAGACAGGTAAGAGACTCTATACACTGTCTTTCCCCGCATCTCAAAAGTTACCAGTCTGAGGTATGGAGTTTAATGAACAAATTTTTTGCTTTTAATATAAATTCCATTCCTAGATTAAATAATGCTGAAGCAGATCTACTAGCTAATGTAGCCTCTAAACTTCTTCCTGCAGAAGGCTTATCCCCAAACGCATTCTCCGTGGAGCTATTGTTTCGACCATCTGTTCCTGACAATATTACAAACTGGAGAGTATTTGACTATGATCAGTAGATCATTAACTTTCTGCACATGGAAGAAACCTTTCAAGGCACAGTGATAGATGAACGCACACACGACGACAATTTGCACGACTTTACGGTAATACCCAATCCGAAATCTCCTGAAGCTCTATCGGACATGGTAAATTTCATACCCAAATCTGTTGTTAGATTAGAAAAGTTTTATGATTTTGAAGATAAATTTAAAAATACAGTCAATTGCAAAACTAATAGTTCCTCATTGTCTTATGAAAAAGTCAATTTAGGGACTAGTGAAAATCCTCAGTGTATCAATCTAGGCTTGGGATGTTCTAAACAAGAAAAAGCTGCTTTTGTTAAATTATTTAAAGAATTTAAGGATGTCTTTGCATGGACATACAATGATCTTAAAACGTTTGATCCTAATATTATACAGCATGTCATCCCGATGAAGCCCCAAACCTTACCCTTCCAACAGAAACTGAGGAAAATGCATCCTAAACTAGAACCGACCGTTCAAAAAGAATTGAATAAGATCCTAAGTGCTAAAATATTTTTTCCTGTTAGACACACTCAATGGGTATCCAACCTTGTCCCAGTTCAGAAGAAAAACGGGGAAATTCGACTTTGTGTCGATTTCCGAAACCTCAACCAAGCATCTGACAAAGACAATTATCCTGTCCCACCCATGGAACAGATCCTTCAACAAGTATCTGGTTCCAAGAGGTTATCCTTGCTGGATGGTTTCTCCAGATACAACCAAGTCTTGATGTCTCCACCAGACCAACTAAAAACTACCTTCCGTACCCCGTGGGGCACTTACACCTATCGCAAAATGCCCTTTGGATTGATTAATGCTGGTGCTACCTTTCAGAGAGCAATGGACATTGATTTTTGAGGCTTAATCAATCACTCTGTAGTAGTTTACTTAGATGATGTGACCATGTATTCTAAGAACAAAGACGATCATCTAGCTCACTTACGAGTCGTTCTGCTACGATGTCGTAAATATGGCATCTCCTTGAACCCCAAGAAGTCCATCTTTGCAGTAGAACAGGGTAAATTACTAGGATTCATTGTGTCTATTGATGGGATGATTATTGACCCCGAGAGGACTCAAGTCATCGCTAAACCTCCCCCACCTACATCCAAAAAATCCATGCAATCTTTCCTAGGCCAGATTAATTTCGTGAGAAGATTTGTCCCCAGTTTCTCTGAAATGATCAGGCCTCTCCAGAACCTGATTAAGAAAGACACCCAATATCACTGGGGACCCACTAGAAAACCAAGATTTTAATACCATAAAGAAGGCCATAATAGACGCTTCGTCTCTCATGAGCCATGACTTCTCTCAATATTTTACACTCTATACTTTTGCCTCTGATCGTTCCTATGTCGCGGTCCTAACTCAGAAGAATTTCGAGAACAACGAAGTACCCATCGCCTTTATGAGCTCTGCTTTCAAAGGTGCTGAACTTAACTACCCAGCGGTCAATCAGCAAGCCTACGCTGTTTTCAAAGCAGTTAAGCACTTCTGGTCCTATCTTTTGAAGTCAAGGACGAAGGTCATTGTCCCCTACCCTGCCGTAAGGAACTTGTTAGTGCAAAAGGAGTTAGGAGAGAAGAGAGCCAACTGGGTCACCTCCTTGCAGGAGTATGACTTAGAGATCACCCCAGCACAGATTGTGAGAGGTCAAGGATTGTGTAAGTTGGTTGTTGATTCAGAAATAGGACAGCAAGAAGATAGTGATACGTCAAACCTAGAACAACCCTATCAAAGTTTGATTTGTTGCGCACAAAACCTCGTAAGTCCTTGGTACGATGATATTAGATACTGTCTTGAACATGGATCAGCACCCCGTCACCTTGACCCCGCCAAAAGAAGAGCGTTGAGACTAAAGTCCGCCTCCTTTCATCTAGTTAATGGTATACTGTTTCGTCAGAGTTTTGACAGCGTACTGATGCGTTGTCTTGAAAAGGACGAAGCAGACAAAGTCTTTCTTGAGTTGCATACAGGAGAAGCTGGTGGTCACTTTGGTGGTGACACCACTGCTCATAAGGTTTTAAGAGCCAGTTACTACTGGCCCATGCTTTTTAGGGATGCCCATGCCTTGTGTCGAAAATGTATCATCTGTCAGAAAGCATCAGGGCGGTTGCAAAAACCAGCCTTCCCCTTGCAACCCGTTTCAGTCGATTCTCCTTTCCAGCAATGGGGCCTTGATATCATATGTCCTATTAACCCTCCATCCTCACAACAGCACAAGTATATTGTGATAGCCACTGATTACTTTACTCGATGGTCTGAAGCCGCCGCGCTAAGAACTGTTAACACAAGTCAAGTGATCGCTTTTCTGAACTCAAATATCATCACTCGTTTCGGTATCCCTGATTGTCTAGTCTTTGATAACGCTTCATACTTTTCTTCTCTAGAGATGAGTGAGTTCTCTTTGGAGAAAGGAATAAAGCTGAAGTATTCTGCTAATTACTACCCCCAAGGCAACGGCTTAGCAGAATCAACAAACAAGAACTTGATCAAAATTATCAAGAGAACCGTGGCTGAAAATCACAAGAATTGGCACAATGCACTGCTGAACACACTATGGGCTGACAAGGTAACACCCAAAGCCGCTATAGGTAACTCCCCCTTTTTTCTCGTTTATGGCAGAGAAGCCATTTTTCCACCTCACATTCTTTTTCCTTCGCTCCAATTATCACAAAAAGTCTAAGAAGAAGATTGTCCCCCTTTAGAAATTCGTATTAACGCTTTGATGAAGTTAGAAGAAGTAAGAACTCAAGCTAAGCGTAAGTTAGATCAACATCAACAATTGATTAAAAGCTATTTCGATTCTAATTCTTCTTCTGATAGGAATTTTGAAGTAGGCGATCTCGTCTTGAAGTGGGACAAACCACACGAAGGAAAGGGTGAGCACACCAAGTTTCAAAACTTATGGCTTGGTCCAATTTTAATTGTTGAAAAGTTGGGTCCTAGTTCCTTTCGATTGCATAATCTTGAAGGACAGCTTGACACCTATCCGGTGAATGGACAAGCCCTGAAAAGATACTTTGCTTGATAACTACCCTTGTATATTATGTAAATATTTCATTTTTCGTTTGCTTTATGTTTTTGGTTTTGATTTGAATTGATCAGTTTTTTGTGTTTTTAGAAAAATACACATACCTGTGCACTAAGCCATTCAGACAAAGACCATAGAAAAATCTCTTCATTGAAATAACTTCTGAAAGTTTGTACAAACATCAGTGATATATTTCTGAAACTGATATTTATGTTGGAAAAATTTGTTGTTTGGAAGAAGTTTACTGATTTCAATCTCTGAGCAAAGTTTGTCATGATCATCTATTATCTTTTTATGTTGTTCCTTTTCCGTAAAGGAATGACTCAAAAGATGTCTCCCTGTCATAGGAAGTTGTTTTTATAAATAAAACATTTCTGGAGCTGAATAAAGGACAGTGTTAAAAAATTCTGATGAGGTCTAAAAAATATGTTAAAATATCAAGATTATCAGCGTCACCCCGCTCAGCTATATATCTACAAAAGAAAACAAAATAAAAATATTGATAAGAGCTGTGGGAAGTGCTTGTAAACCCGCCGGGATACTGAACAGGTCCGCTGGCAGCGGGTAAATGCATGCATGGCACCAAGACAACTTCACCGGGGTACTGAACAGGCTTGCTAGCAGTGAAGCAATGTCAGGTACATGAAAATCTGTAAAAAAAAAAATATGAGAAACCTCTTTAATCTCCTTTATTCTGATCTAGAACTTTTTGACAGGATACAGATGTCAGAGTGGGTTAAATGGAAACCATGTCGAGGCTATGGACACCTACTGGAAGCAGTGACCATGCCAACAGTATTGAAGATTTTATCATTAATATCGTGACTTGCTGATCTTAAGACTGTTATTGGTTTTCATCTTTTAAAACATCGCTGGAAAAGATGGTAAATGATGATGTTTGTACGATTTTCTGGTTGTTGTTTTAAGTTGAAATTTTCTTTGCTGTCCTAATCTGAATTTATTTCTTTTGAGAGAGATAACTGCTTCTACCAGTGTGTCGCCATTGTTGGCAACGAATTCAATTTTTTCTATTGTCCTATAAGCTGCCTACACCTATGTCTTCTGAACTTCAAATTGTCGTCGCATTTGGCAAATAGACGATATTTTCATTTCTTGCGACACTTGCAAATTGGTCTCCATTTAGCTTTCACGACTGCAAGCGTGAAAACTCCTCCATCGTTATTTGAGCTGTCATGATCTTTTTATCGATATTTTGAATGGCACTTACCTTTGGTTTATCATTATGTGGCTAAAAGGATTTTCGAACTATGCCTATTTGGACGTTCTTGCTTTGATTGCGTAACTTGATTTTATTAAACTTATGAGGCATTGAGCATATGGGTTTATACTTGATTCTATGAATTGCATAAAGGTCATGAATTGTTTTTGTTTTTATATATAATGTGATCCTTATGTTAAAATTTTGATAGATCTTGGCTTGTCAATTTTATCAATTCGATTGGCACAATGGTTTAAAACTTTTGATTAAAACATTTATGCAATAAGCGCGTGGTTAACATTTGGGTTTGATTTTATGTCAAATGACATTGGCTTGAAAAACTATAGTTATTTGTGCGTTGGCATATCACTCATCGTTTGATTTTTTGGTTGGACGAATGATGAGGTTTTGAGTTATGTTATGATTGTTTGAACAGAGGTTTAATCCGTCGGTTGTACTTTGCCATTACTATTATGCATGGAGTGAATAACTCCACCACCCTCGCATGTGCACATTAATGCTTCCCCTTTGATCGTTCATAGCTGTTAGCCCAAATGACTCTGCTCCTGTGTATTGGGGAATTCAACCCAAACCCTTACCATGTGCTTGCACCATGGCCCCTGTCGTTCGAGTTGAACCTAATGGCAGCCAGGCTCTGTTGATGTTCGACAGTGCCCGCAGTGACCTTGAGGACAGTGGGTGGCTTCCGTTTATACAGAAATTTGATGGTTTTAACCTCTGTGTTGCTAGGCAATTCGCCATGACCTTTGATGGCTGTCGAGCCAAGGTCGACGATGTTCAATTGCAAATTGACGAGAAGTTTATTAGTCTTGCTACAGGTTTTCCTGTCACCGGACAACGATGGTCCAAGAATTGCAAAGTAGAAGAGGTCCCTTGGACTCTTCTCTTCCAGTCGCGTAAGGTTGTTTCCTGTGATAAAGGTTTGCCTGTGACCATGTTGAAATAGCGTTGGCATGATTTATTGATGATTATCAAACAGTTTATCACCTGCGAGGGTCGGTACGGTTTTGTTTTCTTATACCACCTTCATTTGCTTATGGTTTTTATGGGTTATCATCTCAATATGCCCTATTACTTGCATAGAATCCTGTTCAAAATGTCAAAGAAATACAAGAGGAACCTGCCTAATAGCAGCCTTTTTCATTATGGGCTGGTTAAAATTATTGTTGTCTATCATTTGGGGTTACACGGAGACTGTTGGAATGATTTTCTTACTCGGAATGATTTTGAGGATTTGAACCCCACAGGTTGACAAACCTGTGGTGAGCGAAGACAAGTTTGTACCCCCCATACCCTACAACATCCTTTTACCTAAACCCTTGTCCGACTCACCTATCGACCTACCCCACTTTGTGACCAAGGATGTCGAAACCGTTAAGCCTGTGGGCAAGAAGCCTAAAGCCAAACCTACTGCAAACGCCAAAGGCAAAAAGAATGCCCGTTTGATTTCACGAATGGAAAGGAACAAGCCAAAAACCCCTGTCAAGCTTAACCCTATCGTGTTGAGTGAAGACTCTGACTCGGAAGTGGAGCGTTTCCTGGCTAGTGAATATCCCTATTCGGAAGGTTTGTGTGCCGAACCCTCGTATGACTTTGTGTCAAACCTACCCCCTTGCCTACAAAACGAC
>JASDQU010436569.1:20699-35838 GCA_032191745.1 Picea mariana
TTGTATATATAATAGTTCAAGTAGTTTATATTTAGTTTTAGTTTAATTTAGTAGTTTGTTTTAATTAGATTAATGTATTAGTTTGTTTTTATTTATTGTTAGTTAGTTTAGTTTCTTGTATTTAGTTTTAGTTAGTTTGTTTTAGTTAGTTTTAGTTTGATTTATTTGTTTTAGATAGATTAGTTATTTTAGATTAGTTTTCTCTTTGGTTTTCTTAGGATGTTAGAGCGGCCAACGGAGCCGTTAAACCCGTCAGGGTGGTTCATTCCAAACGGCTTGGGTTATTTAGACAACCCCGGACCGGTTCCACTCTCTCAATTGACAGACAGTCATTTTCACCCATCAACAGTTCTCAAAAGTTAACTTTCAGTTGTTAAGAAAACATGACTAAAACGGGAAAAACGGAGTGTTTTATTTCCTGAAAAAACTATGCCTCTAAGAGAATTGAATATATCCAAAACCATAATGTATATTTAGAAACTGAGAGAGTTTATTATTTTTTAATATGTCCTTGATACAAACCTCTCTTGGTTTTCAAAACTTCACTTCCAGTTGTTAGGAAAACACGAAAAGAAAATATGACTAAAACAGGAAAAAGAGAGTGTTTTATTTTTTGAAAGCATAGGCCTCTAAGATGATAAAATATATCCCAAACCATAAAGTATATTCAAAAACTAAGAGAGGTTATTGTGTTTTGGTATGTTATGAACACAAACCTCCTCCTTGTTTCAAAATTACTTTCCCATTTGTTCATAATCCCAGCTTGAATTTGGTTACTCAATACTTGCAGAAGCGCAGTGTGCTCTTAGCAGAAGCGCAGCGTGGTCTTTGATAAATATTTTGGAGGCCTTCCCAGATGATTTTTGGGCTAAAAGTGGTATGGGTGGAAATTTTATGATTCTTTCTACACAATGGAACCATCAATCACTGCAAATGCCTTCTCCAACCCTCTGAAAAAATGACTTGAAGTCAAACAGTCCAAATGTGTAGAAACCCTCCTATAGCGATTGTATTTGGAGAATTTATCTCAAATGATAACACATGTGCATAAACCGAAGGAGGTTTTTGTTCCTTGTTATATTATTTACAAAAACCTCTTTCAATATTGTCAAATTCATCTTCCTTATTTCAAAAACCAAATTTAAAATAGAACTTTGACCAAGACAATCATTTGAAAATTTATGACAAGAAATGATGGCATGACCATGATGAAAATTTATGACCTTGGATGAGTGGAGGGAGTAGTAATGAAACCTAGACACACCAATTACCATTTTACAACCAAGAGATGTCAAATTTTATTTGATAATTTTATTTTGAAAATATAACAATTTGACCTAATAACCCTATCAAATACATGAAAGAGTAAATTTGATCACTGGTGACTAACAGAACTGATAGATACTAACAAAAGACTTGGTTTGTACTGGTAGGCATGGTGAACAGAAGAATTTTTATTTCCTAGCATCAATATGTAACAATTCAAACAACTGATTCTCTTTTCATAAGCTTGGAACACAAATGACAGTAAGTATTTAGCAATTGTAATCGCTTTGTATTTGTCACAAAGAGTAGTTAAGTATAAGCAGTCTTCTATAGCATAAACATAAAAATGCACAGGAGCTTATAACACACACAATGATGTCAACAATATATAATTTAGCATACCCATACAAACAACTGCTGATATAATATCCTAAGACTTTGTAAAAAGACAATATGATAGAATTTTGACAGAAATCCTACTTCATCTTCTCATGGGTTTGCTATACAAATGGGCAATGCTTAGCATTTTTAGCTCAGGAAACTCCCCCCAGACCGAATATATGGCACATCCCCCTGCCATGAATTAGCAATAGGCTTCTTGGTCTTTACTTTTTTTAGAGGGGGGTTAGCAATAGGCTTCTTGGGGATTGGTTACAGCCTTCCTCACTTGGAAAGACATCTTCTCTAGACTCTTTAAGAAGTAAAAGGGAAAGTTACAATGGCTTATTGAACTGAAAGTGAGCTAATAATCGAAATGGACAGGCTTTAAAGATGAAATATCTACCTTCACATGTAATCAGTTTGGTGATGACTATGAGAGGGTTGATTAGCTCCTCTTTTATCCACTTCTTGGAGTATCCCTTAGCTCCAGAGATGTTCTGAAATTCAGTTTTGAAAACCCTGTTATATCTTGCTCTTGGCAACTAGTAGTGTTTAAATCAACAATCTCCAACTCTTGGGAGCTCTGTGGATGATGCAATTGATTCCTCAAAGGCCACGAACATAGTGAATAGGAGTTGAGACATGCTAAGAGTGTTCCATTGTTGTTGATTTTTCCGCCATGCTCACTCAATGCACTTGCATAAAACATGTAATGCCAAACCTACAATGAACAGCCTGTAACAAAAATTTAATGTCAAACCTACAATGAACAGCCTCTAACAAAAATTTAATGTCAAACCTACAATGAACAACATGTAACAAAAATAAACCAATAGAGTGGTCTGTTAAGGACATATATAACAATTTATAGCACACACGAGTTTAGCACTTCAAAATAAAATGGTTGTTGATGTAATTAACCTATATCATGAAAATAATACAAAATTTTTACAAAGATTTACTTATTTAAGCAAGGATCATTTGTCAACTCATGAACCCCTCCCCCACACCTAAGTATTGTGACACCTCACAATCAAAAGTATAGGAAACCAGTCAATTCTTCTGATAGCTGAAGATTTACAGTTTGTAAAGTGTAAAGATAAATTTCACATATTTGTCTAATGAGATGGTTAGAAGATGGCCCCACCTATAGGATAAGAGATCATATATATATATAAGAAGAGGTAGGAAAGAGTGTTTCAAGATATTCTTAGAGTTAGCTCCCAATGGAAAGTTTATGGAGTTCATTAACCTTAGCTTAACCATACATACTTCATGTTAGCTTTGTCTACAAGTAATGCCATACATCAGGACAAGTTTAAATTTATTTTTTGTCAGATTATCATCCTTGCTAGGTAGAATGCCCTTCTGCCAACAAGCTTGTTCAGTACTCCGACGGGTTTACCTAGTCATACCATAGGCCAATACCTACTGCCAGTAGACCTGTTCAGTATCCCGACGGGTTAGCCTCTTACACCCTCAGAGACTAGCCCTCCATCTTTTAAGATTTTAGTATAAGATTGCTTTATGCAAGAGGATGGGGGGACAACTCTGAAAACAACTTTTTCTTTCTTTTTTTTTTCTTTTTTTTCAATTGGGATGGTATTTGTGTTAGAGGATGACTTCTTGTTATATTCCTTAATGATTGTCCTGATGTAAGAGGTACTTAAGCGGATGTGGCCTATCTAAGATATGATATAATCAAGCTATTTAGTGTGTAGTGGATGGTACCATTGAGAAAGAACATAAAGGTATCTCTAGGCTCAACTCACTTTCTTCTTTTGTAAGTTATTGTGATGTTTCCATGACTAACCGCTAATCAGATCTCCTTGTTACTTCTTAATAAATATGCTTTACTCACTTACTCAGGTTTCTTAGAGAAACTGTATGAGAGACCTCTAATATTGATGGTTACGGTGTCACTTCCATATATAGTGGTGAAGGTTCAAGGGCAACTTCTATTTAACATGCCTTAAGAAAATGAATTTTTTTTTCAAAAGTATGGCTAATTACAGCAAGTCATTATTCATTTGATACTTAGTAGACAACAAGGTATAGCAATGTTTCGAAGAAGAATCATTCTTTTATATTTCCTTGAAACTGTCTACTCCTTGTGAAATAAATACCTACAGAAGTCTCTAGACAAAAACACACTCTAAAATATCAAAGCCTAATGAGATCAATGACATCAGGTCACTAGAACATGTATCTCATAGTTATTTTATTAAAATAAAATGTAAAATGAGGCTGCATTTGACTTTAAGCTAAACTAACAACATGGAGCTTTTATTTACTATCCTACCCTACCTAAACAAAAAGGGAAAATCTTTATTCAAGTGTAAGAACTCTTCCAATGTAACCATGTGCGGAGCAAGATAAGAAACATACTCATATCCATATATGAAAAAGTTACCTCAGTGATTACCTGGATATGAAGAACCAACCAACCTACATGTTTGGGAATCAGAAGGTGTTGAAGAAGAGAATAGTATTGTGGCCTAATGATCTCTTGAAACCAAATTTAAATGTAATCTTGATGTTCATCAACAATAATTTCTATGCTCTCCTTCATCATGCTATGCAATCCTCTTCTTCTAGATGATTGATTTCTAAAGTACATAAAGGATATAATGAGATGGATGTTGAGAACTCCTCAATCTTAGGTCTTAATGATTGCTCTCCACTAGGTGTAGTCCATAATTTTTCAGTTCCCTTCGCATTTTGGAAAGGAAAATCATTTTGTAGCTCATAGGACCTTGATTCTTTTAATATTTCTAGAGAGGTATTCAAGTTCTTGGTTATTGTCAAGATGTGTTCTTCTTGGGAAGAAGAGATCCCAGCTATTGCTGGGATTTGAGAAGGTTCCATCAGGCTAAAAGTTGCTTTTGAGTTCATCTTGCCATTTGATAAAACTTGGTTCACACAAAAATGATGCCCACAAGGTTAGGATTTCCTGATGGTGGTAAGAAAACAAAGGTTGTATTGTTTGGTTCTGCAGAAGGATCAAGTGGTCTTGCCTCCTGTCCCACTATTATTGGTGCTTCAATTTTCTGTTTTTTAATGCTCCCTGTCTTAATCACTTCAGAGACAATTTTAGCTCTTTGGGTTGAGATAACTCTTGTTTTTGGGTATCGGTCTGGGGATTTTATGAGTGGAACGTTCCTTCCCCCAAAAAGGTCGAAAGGAACCTTGGTTGAAAGGTTTGATTTAGATTTAATGTATCTACATTTTGGGTCTCTAGGTCTATTCATGAAAGAAAAGGAAAAAAAATGCCATTGGGTTTGGGGGAGCCTGCAATAGCAGATGCGCAAGTTCTTACCTCTCGTCTTAAAGTTCCCCCACCACCAATCTAATTCTAAGGTCTAGAAATTATCTATTTCCTAACTATTTCCTACCTTGAGACAACTCCCCGGCAACGGTGCCAAAAATGATGGGTGTTGTATATGCACTAAAAACACACTAAAAACCCTCAATTAAATTGTCAACCCGGGGTAAGTAAACTTAGAGTTGTAGCAAAATATATGCCAAAGGTAGAAGGGTTGGCAGTAGTATGGTCTAACTAAGGAAGTGGCTATCTAAGGACTAATCTACTCAAGCAAATCTATCTAATGAGAAAACCCTACTAAGCAACTATATAGCCTAAGTACTTTTGGGTCAAGGATCAATGGATAGTTCTAAGAAAACAAATGAAAACCCTATTTGAAGCAAACTAGTTCAACAATAAGCAATAAGAAAAAACAACTATTAGGCATAACAATAAGCAAATAACAAAAGAAAACTATTTAAGCATAACAATAAGCAAATAACAAAAGCAAACTACTTTAACTTGCCAACCTAAATTCAATGAGCAACTACCCTATGAAAGAAAATAAATAAACAAGCTAGCAACTATTCTATTAAAGCAAGTAAACAACTAACTACTCTAAGATAACTTCTACTGCAAGTAATCTAATTAAAACTTCTCATTGAACAACTATCTAGCCTAAGAGGCAAGTGAACTATGTTCTTAATTCAAACTTCAAAACTATCTCTAACTCATAAAAGGAAATCTATTTAATTGAAAGCAAGAGATATTAACAACTAGTCTTGAACCTATGATAAGCAAGCTACTATCTAATCTATCAAAGCAAGAACTATCTATCCTACAACAACAATAAAACTATCTATGAAAGTAAGAAACTATCATGCATTAATCATCAACAGTATAATGAGACTATGCTAATAAACTCAATTGCAGTCTATACTAATGAAGCAAATTCATACTACACTAAACTTAATAATTAACTACAACTTGAAATTGCAACCTAAATCTAAGCAACAAATTGCATAACATAAACTAAACTAGCTCTATCTTAACAATTCAAATTGCTAAAAAAGAAAATGTTCATAAACATAAATTAAACACTATTCTAGCATATGACAAGTAATGAAATAAGTAAATTAGCTAACAACTAGATAAGAAAAGAATAAATGGCATTTGAATAAGCAATTTGCAAATAAAAACTAACACTATCACTATCCATCCATCGAAACCCTGTCAAAGAAAGCATGAATTAAATTTATGTCCTAAAACTATGTTTTAACTTCTATTTCAGCATGAAGAAAGTCTATTCTACCATCTAACTACACACAGGTTAGTGTCTAAATCTGCAAGCTTGCTTCTACTAACTAATAACTCATTGCATACTAACAAAACTCCTCATAATAACCTGCAAAAACTAAGATAAACCAATTAAATTACAAACAACAAATTAAATAACAAAGAAGTAAAATATCATTTAATGTATAGGAAATAAAATAAAAATGCATCTACACTATCTAATTCACAAATAAAATCATAATATAGTTACCCAGACTGTTGGTGGGCCCCCCAGCAGTCGTGGTTACTCTTTCAAAGGAACACCACGAACTTCAGCACAATGATTTCACCATTAAAACTAAAAACACAGGTTTTACACAGTCTGGCAAAACAAAGATGGAAAAACAGAGCCAAAATCATATTTGCCTCTAACACACTACTTCCTAGCTATTGTATGGCCACCACGGTGGTATTTATAAGATTTACAAACCAAGTGGTCGACCATTGGAGGGTTGAACCACTTCTAAAAATAGAAAATTACATTATTGGTGCCCTAACCGCCGAAATAGAGCAAGTCAATAATCAACCACCATAACAACCCAAAATCAAGTTGTCAAGAGTTTAGTAGCTGAAAGGGATAAGCACGAGGTGCTAGACGGAGTGTCGGACCGGGTACCGGATGCAAAATTGAAAACCATGAACTTCTCTCAATTCATTCATAATTTCAGGAAACATCTTGCGTGGGACCTAATTGGGCATATTATGCACAAAACCCATGTGTCGGATTTTCCATATTCCAGATCATGCTCCCACAATTTAGTATTTAAGTTAGTTGTCTGTAATAGTGTCGGATGGAGTACCTGAAGCAGAAACATGATGCGATTTTTCCCTGTAACACCATAAAACGTGAATTAGATTCTTGGAAACATAAAAATATAATGAATTATACTCAAGATTGACATAAAACACAAATTATGCATACCTGGTGTAGATCATAGCGTTTTGGCACAAAATTCTTCAAAAAGCTTCTTCAGAACATGAAAACACATATACACATTCGGCAAAAAGGATCTAATTAACGTCATAAAATCGATCATATCTCGGGCCCAACAATTGGTACTCAAAAGAAGAGAGATTGGTGTCTCCTACAAACTATAACTTGTAAATGAAATATAATTTTTATGATTGTTACATTTAAAATTCATAGCTCTGTACATTCTTATTGATAAAATGTTATTGCTCATATATTAATAATTAAATAATTAATTTAATTTGAGAAGAAGAAAAAAACAATATTGATTCACCCCCCCTCTTAGTATTGAACAACGTTCCAACAATTGGTATCAGAGCGAGGTTCCTTCACCACAGTCTAACCACTTGAAGGAATATTATGAGAAATCCAATGGATCAACAAGAAGGAATGTCCTCCAACAGAGCACCATTGTTTAAAGGAAATGATTATGCATTTTGGAGTATAAGGATGAAAATTATCTAATGGATGTTTGGCTATTTGTTGCAAATGGTTACACTGCACCAACCACTGCACCTTTAGATGTTGTTCCAAAGAAACTTTGCAATGATAATTCAAGGGTTGTTAATGCAATTCTAGGTGGATTATCAAACCCCATATTTGTAAAAGTGATGCATTGTAAATTAGCAAAAGAAATTTGGGACAAACTTAAAATCATTTGTGAAGGAGAAGACAAAGTTAAGCAAGCAAAAGTTTGAACATACAGAGGGTTGTTTGAGATTTTGAAGATGAAAGAGGAAGAAAAAATTACAAAATATTTTCAAAGAGTGGATGAAATAGTCAATTCAATCAGAGCATTGGGAGAAGAGTTAAAAGACAAAATTATTGTCCAAAAAGTGTTGAGATCATTACCAATGAGATATAATGCCAAGGTATCCACCTTGGAAGATCGAGAAGACCTTGAAAAACTTATAATGGATGAACTTCATGGGATTCTTATAGCCTATGAAATGATAACCGGGCAAGAAAAGTCATAAAAAGGGGAAATGGCCTTCGAAGCATCAAAAGCAACAAAGAACCATGAGCATGTGCCAAATGAAAATCACTTAGACATATCAGATGAAGAAGAGGCCAACAAAGATGAATATTGGATTAAATCCATAAATGAAGAGCTTGATCAAATAGAGAAAAGTCAGACCTGGGAGCTTGTCCCAAGACCAAAAAACAAAAATGTGGTAGGGACCAAGTGGATTTAAAAAAATAAAGTTAATGAAGATGGACAATTTATAAGGAATGAAGAAATATTGGTGTGTAAAGGATATGCTCAAGTAGAAGGAATTGAATTTGAGGAAACATTTTCCCCGGTACTAGAGTAGAAGCTATCATAATGTTTTTGGCATTTGCATGTTTTAAAAACTTTAAAATATATCAAATGGATGTCAAATCTTCTTTCTTAAATGGAAATTTAGACGAAGAAGTTTGTATAGAACAACCTAAAGAATTTGTGTTATCAGAAAATAAAGACTATGTTTGCAAATTAAATAAAGCATTGTATGATCTCAAACAAGCTCCCAGAGCATGGTATTAAAGACTTGATAATCATCTACAACAACAAGGATACAAAAGAGGAGCTATTTACATCAATCTTTACATTAAAATTGAAAATCAGAATATGATTATTGTTGTAGTATATGTGGATGATATCATCTTTGGAAGCAATTTAAATCCACTAAGCAAGCAATTTGATACAAAAATGAAAAAAGAATTTGAGATATCAATGCTTGGTGAACTTACATTCTTCCTAGGATTACAAGTTTCACAATCAGACAAAAGCATATTCATATCTCAGACCAAATACATTAAAGAAATGTTGAAGAAATTTCAAAGGGAAGATTGTAAACCTATGAGCACTCATATGATTACAGGATGCAAACTAAGAAAAGATGATGAATTGCTAGAAGTATACCAAACCATGTATAGATCAATGATTGGTAGCCTATTATATGCAACAACAACAACAAGACCAAACATCATGCAAGTTGTAGGAGTAGTGGCCAGATTTCAATCTACACCTAAAGAAACACATATGAAGGAAGTTAAAATTATTTTTAGATATCTCAAAGGCACCTTGGATTTTGGATTATGGTATCGAAAAGGAAAAGACTTCACCTTAACTGCATATACTGATGAAAATTGGGCAGGAAGTATTGCCGACAGAAAGAGAACTAGTGGAGGAGCATTCTTCCTAGAAAAATGTCTTGTGTCATGGCTATGTAAAAATAAACCCTCCATATCACTATCTACAACATAAGCTAAATATATTGTTGTTGCATCCTATTGCATTCAAGTAATTTGGATGAAACAAACTCTAGAAGACTTACAAGTAAAATATGATCATCTAATTGTTAAAGTGGAATATGTGGATACTAAAGAATAGATTGCATATATATTCACAAAACCTTTACCCAGGAGTAATTTTGAATATCTTAGATAGAAACTGGGGGTAATCTCCATATCCAATTAAATTGCACAAGCTTCATCAGAAAAGGAGTACATGGATAGGGGTGGCATAACCTCAGTGGGAGCAAAGAAATATCACGTATGCCATTGTTGTCAAAGGGGGAGAATAAACAATAAAAATCAATTAAAATAAATATTTTTTACTTAGTTGCCTTCAATACTAAAGGAGGAGAATGTTGGACATGGTGTTATGGTGTTGCCATTGATGTCAAAGAGAGTTATGGTGTTGGCATTGATGCAAAGAGGATCAATATGGTCACCATTATCACTGGATAATATGGTATTTTCATTGAGACAAAATGTTGGATATGGTGTGTCTGTGATGTCAAAAAGAGGTCAATATTGTGGTCACCATCATCAAAATTGTGTATATGATAGGTGTTATTTTTGGCATTTGCATGTTTTAAAAACTTTAAAATATATCAAATGGATGTCAAATCTGCTTTCTTAAATGGAAATTTAGACGAAGAAGTTTGTGTAGAACAACCTAAAGGATTTATGTTATCAGAAAATAAAGACTATGTTTGCAAATTAAATAAAGCATTGTATGATCTCAAACAAGCTCCCAGAGCATGGTATTCAAGACTTGATAATCATCTACAGTAGCAAGGATACAAAAGAGGAGCTATTGACATCAATCTTTACATTAAAATTGAAAATTAGAA
Organism: Picea mariana; assembly: GCA_032191745.1. NCBI lineage: Eukaryota > Viridiplantae > Streptophyta > Pinopsida > Pinales > Pinaceae > Picea > Picea mariana. Next base: position 31,081 of record JASDQU010436569.1, read on the forward strand.
TATGATTATTGTTGTAGTATATGTGAATGATACCATCTTTGGAAGTAATCTAAATCCACTAAGCAAGCAATTTGATACAGAAATGCAAAAAGAATTCGAGATGTCAATGCTTGGTGAACTTACATTCTTCCTAGGATTACAAGTTTCACAATCAGACAAAGGCATATTCATATCTCAGACCAAATACATTAAAGAAATGTTGAAGAAATTTCAAAGGGAAGATTGTAAACCTATGAGCACTCTATGATTACAGGATGCAAACTAAGAAAAGATGATGAATTTCTAGAAGTATACCAAACCATGTATAGATCAATGATTGGTAGCCTATTATATGCAACAACGACAACAAGACCAAACATCATGCAAGTTGTAGGAGTAGTGGCTAGATTTCAATCTACACCTAAAGAAACACATATGAAGGAAGTTAAAAGTATTTTTAGATATCTCAAAGGCACCTTGGATTTTGGATTATGGTATCCAAAAGGAGAAGACTTCACCTTAACTGCATATACTGATGAAAATTGGGCAGGAAGTATTGCCGACAGAAAGAGAACTAGTGGAGGAGCATTCTTCCTAGGAAAATGTCTTGTGTCATGGCTATGTAAAAATAAACCCTCCATATCACTATCTACAACATAAGCTAAATATATTGTTGTTGCATCCTGTTGCATTCAAGTAATTTGGATGAAACAAACTCTAGAAGACTTACAAGTAAAATATGATCATCTAATTCTCATGAACTATGACAATATTAGTGCTATAAACCTTTCTAAGAATCATGGCATGCACTCAAAAAAAAAACATATCCCAATTAAATTTCACTTTTTAAGGGAACAAGTTTCTCTAAAAATTGTTAAAGTGGAATATGTGGATACTAAAGATAGATTGCAGATATATTCACAAAACCTTTACCCAAGAGTAATTTTGAATATCTTAGATAGAAACTGGGGGTAATCTCCATACCCAATTAAATTGCACAAGCTTCATCAGAAAAGGAGTACATGGATAGGGTTGGCATAACCTCAATGCTAGCAAAGAAATATCCCTTATGCCATTGTTGTCAAAGGGGGAGAATAAACAACAAAACTCAATTAAAATAAATATTTTTTACTTTGTTGCCTTCAATGCTAAAGGAGGAGAATGTTGGACATGTTGTTATGGTGTTGGCATTGATGTGAAAGAGGGTTATGGTGTTGGCATTGATGCAAAGAGATTCAATATGGTCACCATTATCACTGGATAATATGGTATTTTCATTGAGACAAAATGTTGGATATGGTGTGTCTGTGATGTCAAAAAGAGGTCAATATTGTTCTCACCATCATCAAAACTGTGTATATGATAGGTGTTTTTTTTGGTATTTGCATGTTTTAAAAAATTTAAAATATATCAAATGGATGTCAAATCTGCTTTCTTAAATGGAAATTTAGATGAAGAAGTTTGTATAGAACAACCTAAAGGATTTATGTTATCAAAAAATAAAGACTATGTTTGCAAATTAAATAAAGCATTGTATGATCTCAAACAAGCTCCCAGAGCATGGTATTCAAGACTTGATAATCAACTACAGTAGCAAGGATACAAAAGAGGAGCTATTGACATCAATCTTTACATTAAAATTGAAAATCAGAATATGATTATTGTTGTAGTATATGTGAATGATATCATCTTTGGAAGTAATCTAAATCCACTAAGCAAGCAATTTGATACAGAAATGCAAAAAGAATTCGAGATGCCAATGCTTGGTGAACTTACATTCTTCCTAGGATTACAAGTTTCACAATCAGACAAAGGCATATTCATATCTCAGACCAAATACATTAAAGAAATGTTGAAGAAATTTCAAAGGGAATATTGTAAACCTATGAGCACTCATATGATTATAGGATGCAAACTAAGAAAAGATGATGAATTGCTAGAAGTATACCAAACCATGTATAGCTCAATAATTGGTAGCCTATTATATGCAACAACAACAACAAGACCAAACATCATGCAAGTTGTAGGAGTAGTGGCCAGATTTCAATCTACACCTAAAGAAACACATATGAAGGAAGTTAAAAGTATTTTTAGATATTTCAAAGGCACCTTGGATTTTGGATTATGGTATCCAAAAGGAGAAGACTTCACCTTAACTGCATATACTGATGAAAATTGGGCAGGAAGTATTGCCGACAGAAAGAGAACTAGTGGAGGAGCATTCTTCCTAGGAAAATGTCTTGTGTCATGGCTATGTAGAAATAAACCCTCCATATCACTATCTACAACATAAGCTAAATATATTGTTGTTGCATCCTGCTGCATTCAAGTAATTTGGATGAAACAAACTCTAGAAGACTTACAAGTAAAATATGATCATCCAATTCTCATGAACTATGACAATATTAGTGCTATAAACCTTTCTAAGAATCATGGCATGCACTCAAAAAAAAAACATGTCCCAATTAAATTTAACTTTTTAAGGGAACAAGTTTCTCTAAAAATTGTTAAAGTGGAATATGTGGATACTAAAGAATAGATTGCAGATATATTCACAAAACCTTTACCCGGGAGTACTTTTGAATATCTTAGATAGAAACTGGGGGTAATCTCCATATCCAATTAAATTGCACAAGCTTCATCAGAAAAGGAGTACATGGATAGGGGTAGCATAACCTCAGTGGGAGCAAAGAAATATCCCTTATGCCATTGTTGTCAAAGGGGGAGAATAAACAAAAAAACTCAATTAAAATAAATATTTTTTACTTTGTTGCCTTCAATGCTAAAGGAGGAGAATGTTGGACATGGTGTTATGGTGTTGGTATTGATGTCAAAGAGGGTTATGGTGTTGGCATTGATTCAAAGAGGATCAATATGGTCACCATTATCACTGGATAATATGGTATTTTCATTGAGACAGAATGTTGGATATGGTGTGTCTGTGATGTCAAAAATAGGTCAATATTGTGGTCATCATCATCAAAACTATGTATATGGTATTGTCAAAACTCATGCATTTTCTAAACAATGATTACCCATGGGTGATAAATTTTTCCCATATAAATGCAAAGGGGAAGATCAAAATATGGTGCTCAATAAAATGAATAAACAATCTAAACCTTACCACACCTGATCTACAATAGTATAAAGAGTCTTAATTAAACTCATGAATCCTCACATCTAACAAGTTTTGTACATCTCCTATGATTGAATAGTAATGGCCCTATTGCAAATTAATCAAAGGCATTACAGGGTTCTCTTCCCTCTCTTATTATAAATATCAAAGCTTTGATCATCATTTGCAAGGAGTTTTTACTGTGATCTTTAGATCACCAGATCTAGCTACAAGGATCAAAATAGGCATGATCCAAATCTACTCGAGATTATATTTCTTCTTTTATTATAATGATCGATGCTCTGATCATTATAGGTATAAAAGCTGCAGGAATCGACAGTGAATGAAGTTGAATGATGATGATTAATTGATGATCGTTGGATCAATATGGAAACACCATCGAATGGTCCTAATACATTTTGCATTTAAACTAGCATGATGTATACTTTCCAAGCCAAGACCCGAAGGTGTAATTCAAATCCACCTTTAAATTTCGAGTCTACCATCGATTGGATTGAATGATCCACAACTAATTTGTGTTTTGTGGTTGTTGAATAAAGTCAACAAAATGAAAATGTGAAAATGGACACCAACCGTCCACTCAACCTATGATTAAGTTAGAACCATTGATTTGGATAGGTGCCATAGTAACGTTCTCTATTGATCACTCGCTAAAGTCATATGGGTTATGAAGCTGCATTGGGGGATAACTAGGATAACACCCGATTATATTGCGTAGTCACTTGGGGAATAAAGAAGTACCCTCAGGCGAAAGTATAAACCAGGCCTTGCCCCTTGTTTCTTTATCCCTTGGTCATAACGATCTGGTCCTATGGGAAAAGGATCCACAAATTAGCACTAATCCATCATTTCAATGCAGGAAATGCACCATAAAGTGAAGTAAAAGCTTGATTTTGAAAACCGAGGATGCAGCAAAACTGTGGGATCGAAATAATGAAGTTGATCCATCATATGATCGACTCATAAAGGCCTGGTCAACATAAGTATGATGACAAATTACCCCTCTTACTAATTGGAAGAACTTTCATGATAATGTTATGAATAATAATAGAGGAAGATATTTTGTTCTAAGTTAAAAGACAAACATTAATTGTTGTTGTTTAAACAAAATGAAGAGGTGCATTGTTATCTATGAAGAGACACAATGTTTCAGGGTCATATGTCTGTTAGAAAACTATATAAATAGAAGCTATGTTGAAAGAAGAGGGGTATTTGTGGTCTAAGTGAGAGGATCTAAACACAGATAGAGTACAAGGAAGAAATTGAAACATTCACATGAAGTGAGGGTGGAAGGGAGGAGCAAGGGACGATTGGAGTCCTCCATAGGTTGAATCCTGAAATAGGGAGTTGCAGCTTCCTCAAGTTGGTGCTTGAAAACAAGAGGATTGGAGTCCTCTACATGTTGGAGCCTAATCTACAAGGAGTTGGTTCCTCCTCAAGTTGGTGCCTGGAAAATAGAGGATTGGTGTCTCCTTGAGTTGTTTCTCAAAAGAAGAGAGATTGGTGTTTCCTACAAACTGTAACTTGTAAATGAAATATAATTTTTATGATTGTTACATTTAAAATTCAGAGTTTTGTACATTCTTGTTGATAAATTGTTATGGTTCATATATTATTAATTAAAGAATTAATTTAATTTGAGA
>JASDQU010436569.1:59955-70829 GCA_032191745.1 Picea mariana
CAGTAATCCAACAATTGGTATCAGAGTCGATTCCTTAAGGAAATAGTTTAACCACTGGAAGGAGATCATGGATTATTCTGAGAATGGAGTACCAATGTTTAATGGTCGGAATGGTTTTAAGTATGAGATGTGGAGCAGAAGGATGAAAGTATTTTTACATGCATGGGGACATTATATTTGGCAATTAGTTGTTACAGGATATGATAGTCCAAAAAGGGAAAAGACTGCTGCCAAGAAGGAATTGAAGAAGAATAAAAAAATAGTAATGGATTTCATCTGGGAAGGATTCCCTAATTCGACAAGAGAAAAGGTTGGTAAATGTTCATCAACCAAAGAGATTTGGGATAAGTTACATGACATATATTCTTCACCCATCACGGATTAAAAAAATGTCAAAGAAGATGCAGATATAGATCAAGAAGAATTATGTTCACCATATCAAATAGATTCAGAAGATGAAGAATACATAATCACCATAGAATTGATTAGTGCTTTAGATGAACTAAGAGAAGAAAACATGTCACTCAAGAAATAATTGATGAAACAAAAAGAAAGTGTTCACATTTTTTAAGAATCCCAATAGGTCATCGAGAACTTAAGAACTCAGCTAGAAGAAGCCAGAAAGATCGAAGAAAATATTGAATATCAAAAGAAGCATTTGGAAGCCAACATAGAAGCACAGAAGGAAGAAGCATAAATGAGAGAGAAGATATTGAAAAATCATATTAAGGAAAGAACTAACGATCTAAACCATCTTGAGGCAGAGTTTGGTCAAGAAGAGAAAGGACTTGAAGAAGAAATAATCACATTAAAAATTCAGCTTGAAGAAGAAAGAATAACAGAAGAAATCATAAAGTCTTGGATAATGAAGAAAGAAAAAGAGGTCGAGAAGCTTGAAGAAGATGTTGTCACATTGAGAAGTAAAATCGTCAAGCTCAACAAGAACGTTGAAGAGACAAAAAAATCCACATTGGTTATAGAGAATGAAGAGAAACACTCTAGGTTGCTAGAAAATAAGAATGAAGAAAATAGAAAGAGTTATGCAGAAGTACTCAAATGAAGGAATCATGGTCAACCAGAATCTAAGAAAACTATTGAAGATAAATCTTCAAGAAGACCATCCATGTTCAAGCCACAAAGAAGCTTCAATCATGATCATGATCAGTCAAGGGAAAAATTTAGAAGGGTTGCGCCACAAAGAAGATCATTCACTCCCAGGTGTGAAAATTTATTTTATGGTCGTTGTTTTCATTGTACTAACTTTGTACATAAGGTTGCATATTGTAGGGATTATAAAATAAATGTTCAAGCAATAAATGCCTATGTGGCCCCATGTAACATTGAATGTTACAAATGTCATAACTATGGACACATAGCTAGTGATTGTAGAAGCATGATCGATACTTCCATGAAAGAGAACACTGATATTAGATGTAAGAAAGTGTGGATAAGAAAACACAAAGAACAGGTGAAAAAAGACCAGGTCCCAGAGATCGCAAGATTGACAATAAAACGAGATGAAGAAAATTCTACAGAGAAAAAGAAAGATGTCAGATACAGAAAGGTGTAGAAAATAACTGAAAGAAAAGAAGGACAAGTAAATAAGGAACAGGTTCAAGACATTGAACTTTTAGGCATTGTATTGAAAGATGAATCCACAGACAGAAAGAAAGAAGTCGGAGCTCAGAGAGATGATGAATCTACCAATGAAGATGATGATGAATCTACCAATTAAGATGATAATGAATACACATCAAAGCGGGAATTGTTCTGAGCCATATAGCTTAGAGACTCCTAGGTAATATGAATATTAAACAGGGGGAGTCTATGCGATAGATGTGACAACACCAAAGAAACATCCTTCGAGAAGATTGTAGAGTTTGAGAAGACAGATCCAGAGCATTCAGTTAGCAGAAGTACAGTTTGATAGATTAATCAAGACTTCATGATAGTATAATGATAAATGGGTCAACATTATGGACAGTTGTGCAAGTAGAGTCTTGGGCAGTATGGATAGAGATGGATTTGTAAGAAAACTTAGCAGGTTTGGACAAATATATGACAGTGGATGAGAGCATGGATTCATAGATTGGTTCAAAGAATGGTTCAAAGACAAAGGAACATTATCATAATGGATGATAATTACATAGGAAATGGCTCGAACAATGCTAATGGATTGTAAATTGACAGATATTTTTTGGACACATGTAGTGCATACTTCAGTTCACATTCAAAACAAAGTAATCCTCATAAACAACAATGAAAAACTCCCTAAGAACTATGGAAAGGAAGTGCATACAACAACCTCTACATCAAGGTAACTCAAGGTGGTATTTTATTAATTGAATTTTATATTGATGATATTATTTTTGGAAGTATTGATGACAGGTTAAGCCATAAATTTGAAAAGGATATGCAAGATGAATTTGAAATTTCATTACTTGGAGAACTATCCTTCTTTATGGGTCTTCAGATACGTCAAAGAAACCAAGGAATTTTTATTTCTCAAACTAAGTATATCAAAGAAATGCTAGAGAGGTTTGGAATGAAAGATTGCAAACCAGTTACCACTCCTATGCAAACCAGTTGCAAGTTGAGCAAAGATGATGATTCAAAGTCTACAGACCAAAGGAAATATAGGTCAATTATTGGGAACTTACTATATGTGAAAACATCCAGACCAGATGTAATGCAGGCAATTGGACAAGTGGCACAATTTCAAGAAGCACCAAAGGAAACACATGTCGTAGCAGTGAAGAGGATTTTCAGATATATCAAAGGAACATAAGAGTTTGGATTATGGTATCCAAAAGGAAAGGATCTATCACTTATTGCCTACACAGATACAGATTGGACAGGTTGCATTGATGACCGATGAAGCACCAATGGAGCAGTATTCTACTTGTGTGAGTGTTTAGTATCATGGATAAGCAAGAAACAATCATCAGTATCCTTAACTACAACCAAGGCAGAGTATATTGCAGTAGCAACATGTTCTACACAAGTTCTATGGATGAAAAAAACTTTGAAAAATATACAGGTTGAGTATGATAAGCCCATTCCAATCTATTGTGATAATACAAGTGTCATCAGTATATCAAAGAACCTGGTGATGCCCTCTAAGATGAAGAACATTCCAATCAAGTATCACTTTCTATGGGAATAGGTTGCAGAGAAGAACATCCGAGTTGAATATGTGGTAACAAAAGAACAAGTGGCAGACATCTTTACAAAATCGCTTCCAAGGGAAGCCTTTGAGTATTTTTGCCAAACACTCAGAGTAATTTCTACTCCAAAATTAATGCTTTTGAATGCGTATCTTATATGTCTTAGATTTACACGAGGAAGCACCATAAAGAGGACAATTTAGGTTGGGGAATCATTTTCAGGAAGATTTCAGTCAAGGGGAGTATCCCCAAGGACAGTTCAGTTAGGGGGAGCATCCCCAGATGGAAAGATACATTTTCCATTGATGACAAAGGGGGGGAGATTTATCAGATGCAAAGGTAAATGCTTGGAGCACAGAGGCATGGTTCCAGGGGGAGCGATGGTCACAGGGGGAGCATGAGTTATATGAATTCAATATTTCATGACATGACTTCAATATTGCATCATAGTGTTGCCATCAATGCCAAAGGGGGAGATTTTTTATTAATTGGGTTGGTTTTCATTGATGTCAACCCTTGAAGAAATTCTAGTAAAGAATTCCGATAGCACAAAGGTTCGGGTAATGGACCCAAGTTTGTTTGATGGATAATGGTTTGATTTTTGATATATTTTTAGGTAAGACTATTCTAGATGGATAACACATGTCATGTCATTTTTGGTGGTATGTGGAATGTCACATAACTCCTCACGATTATAAAGTTATGGCCATGTGAAGTTGGAGAGCCCTCATGAGTCATCTAGAAGACCTAATAGGTCAAACTAGTCAAAGTGTTTTCAAAATAAATTATTTAAATAATAAAGTTAATGGAGAACTCCCTAAAATAATGAAAGCGGGACTCTACATGAAAGTATAAATAAGAGGCAAGGATCTCTCATTTAATCACACTTGAGCCTATTGAATATCACTAAATATTTATTTTGTGAAAGGTTATTTGGGAAAGTATTATTGATAGAGAAAAGGGCGGTAGAAAAAGTGTGGCAGGAAAAATGCGACAGAAAAAGTGCGGCAAGAAAACTGCAGCAAAAAAAGTGCGGCGGGAAAAGTGCAGCAGAAAAAGTGCGGTAGGAAAACTGTGGAAAGAAAACTACGGCATAAAAAGTGCGGTAGGAAAAATGAGAAGTAAAATCACCAAACTCAACAAGAACATTGAAGAGACAAAAACATCCACATCAGTTATAGAGAATGAAGAGAAGCACTCTTGATTGCTAGAAAATAAGAATGAAGAAAATAGAAAGAGTTATGCAGAAGTACTCAAAGGAAGGAATCATGGTCAACTAGAGTCTAAGAAAACTATTAAAGATACATCTTCAAAAACACCATCCATGTTCAAGCCACAAAGAAGCTTCAATCATGATCATGATCAGTCAAGGTAAAAATTCAGAAGGACTACGCCACAAAGAAGATCATTCACTCCCAGGTATGCAAATTTATTTTATGGTCATTGTTTTCAATGTACTAACTTTGGACATAAGGTTGCAGATTGCAAGGATTATAAAAGAAATGTTCAAGCAATAAATGCCTATGTGGCCCCACGTAACATTGAATGTTACAAATGTCATAACTATAGACACACAGCTAGTGATTGTAGAAGCATTATTGATACTTCCATGAAAGAGAACACTGATATCATATGTAAGAAAGTGTGGATAAGAAAACACGAAGAATAGGTGAACAAAGACCAGGTCCCAAAGATCACAAGATTGGAAATAAAATGAGATGAAGAAAATTCCACAGAGAAAAAGAAAGATGTCAGATACATAAAGGTTTGGAAAGTAACTGAAAGAAAAGAAGGATAGTTAAATAAGGAACAACTTCAAGATATTGTACTTTTAGGCATTATGGTGAAAGATGAATCCACAGATAGAAAGAAAGAAGTTAGAGCTCAGAGAGATGATGAATCTACCGATGAAGATGATGATGAATCTACCAATGAAGATGATGATGAATATACCAATGAAGATTATGATGAATACCCATCAGAGCATAAATTGGTCTGAGCCATCCGACTTAGAGACTCCCAGGTAATATGAATATTAGACAAGGGGAGTCTATGTGACAGTTGTGACAAGACCAAAGAACCATCCTTTGAGCAACTTGCAGAGTTTGAGAAGACAGATCCATAGTAGTCATTTAGCAGAAGTACAGTTTGATAGATTAATTAAGATTTCATGATAGTATAATGATAAATGGGTCAGCATTATGGACAATTGTGCAAGAAGAGTCTTGGGCAGTATGGATAGAGTTGGATTCATAAGAATACTTAGTAGGTTTGGACAGATATATGACAGTGGATGAGAGCATGGATTCATAGATTGGTTCAGAGACAAAGGAACATTATCATAATGGATGATAATTGCATAGGAAATGGCTCGAACAATGCTACTGGATTCCAAATTGACATATATTTTTTGGAAACGTGCAGTGCATACATCAGTTCACACTCAAAACAGAGTAATGCTTAGAAACAACAATGAAAAAACTCCCTACGAACTATGGAAAGGAAGTGCTTACAACAACCTCTACATCAAGGTAACTCAAGATGATATTTTATTAATTGAAGTTTATATTGATGATATTATTTTTGGAAGTACTAATGACAGGTTAAGCTGGAAATTTGCAAAGGACATGCAGAATGAATTTGAAATTCCATTACTTGGAGAACTATCCTTCTTTCTGGGTCTTCAGATACTTCAAAGAAACCAAGGAATTTTTATCTCTCAAACTAAGTATATCAAAGAAATGTTAAAGAGGTTCAGAATGAAAGATTGCAAACTAGTTACCACTCCTATGCAAACTAGTTGCAAGTTGAGAAAAGATGATGATTCAAAGTATATAGACCAGAGGAAATACAAGTCAATGATTGGCAACTTACTATATGTGACAACATCCAGACTAGATGTAATTTAGACAGTTGGACAAGTGACACGATTTCAAGAATCACCAAAGGAAACACATGTCATAGCAGTGAAGAGGATTTTCATATATCTCAAAGGAACATAAGAGTTTGGATTATGGTATCCAAAACGAAAGGATCTATCACTTATTTCCTACACATATGCAGATTGGACAAGTTGCATTGATGACCGATGAAGCACCAGTGGAGCAGTGTTCTACTTGGGTGAGTGTTTAGTATCATGGCTAAGCAAGAAACAATCATCAGTATCCTTATCTACAATCGAGGCAGAGTATATTGCAACAACATGTTCTACACAGGTTCCATGGTTGAAACAAACATATACAGGTTGAGTATGATGATCTCATTCCAATCTATTGTGATAATACAAGTGCTATCAATATCTCAAATAACCCAGTGATGCACTCCAAGACAAAGAACATAACAATCAAATATCACTTTCTACGGCAACAGGTTGCAGAGAAGAACATCAGAGTTGAATATGTGGGAACAAAAGAACAAGTGGAAAACATATTTACAAAATCGCTTCCAAGGGAATCCTTTGAGTATTTTCGCAAGAGACTTGGAGTAATTTATACTCCAAAATGAATGCTTTTGAATTCTTATTTTATATGTCTTAGATTTACATGAGGAAGCACCATAAAGAGGATTGTTCATGTTGGGGGATCATTTTAAGGAAGAGTTCAATCAGGGGAAGTATCCCCAAGGACAATTTAGTTAGGGAGAGCAACCCCGGATGGAAATATACATTTTCCATTGATGACAAAGAGGGAGAGATTTATCATATGAAAAGGTAAATGCTTGGAGCACAGAGGCATGGTTCCAGGGGGAGCAATGGTCACATGGGGAGCATGAATGATGTGACTTCAATATTGCATGACATGACTTCATTATTTCAGTATAATGTTGCCATCAATGCCAAAAGGGGGATATTTTTTATTAATTGGGTTGGTTGTCATTGATGTCAACCCTTGAAGAAAGTCTGGTAGTGAATTATGATAGCACAAAGGTTTGGGTAATGGACCCAAGTTTGTTTGATGTATAATGGTATGATTTTTGATATATTTGCAGGTAATAATATTCTAGATGGATAATACATGTCATACCATTTCTGGTGGTATGTGGAACGTCACATAAATCCTCACGGTTAGAAAGTTATGGCCATGTGAAGTTGGAGAACCCTCATGAGTCATCTAGAAGCCCCAAAAGGTCAAAGTAGTCAAAGTGTTTGCAAAGTAAATTATTTAAATAATGAAGTTAGTGGAGAACTCCCTAAAATAAGGAAAGTGGGATGCTACATGAAATTATAAATAAGAGGCAAGGCTCTCTCATTTAATCACACTTGAAACTATTGAATATCATTGAATATCTATTTTGTGAAAGGTTATTTGGGCAAGTATTATCGATAGAGAAAAGTGCAGCAGGAAAAGTGTGGTAAGAAAAATATGGGAGAAAAGTNCCAAAAGGTCAAAGTAGTCAAAGTGTTTGCAAAATAAATTATTTAAATAATGAAGTTAGTGGAGAACTCCCTAAAATAAGGAAAGTGGGATGCTACATGAAATTATAAATAAGAGGCAAGGCTCTCTCATTTAATCACACTTGAAACTATTGAATGTCATTGAATATCTATTTTGTGAAAGGTTATTTGGGCAAGTATTATCGATAGAGAAAAGTGCAGCAGGAAAAGTGTGGTAAGAAAAATATGGGAGAAAAGTGCAGCAAAAAACTGCGGCAGAAAAAGTGCAGCAGGAAAATTGCTGCAGAAAAAGTGCAGCAGGAAAACTACGGCATGAAAACTGCGGCAGAAAAAGTGTAGTAGAAAAAGTGCGACACAAAACCACGACAGAAAAAGTGAGACATAAAAATCGTGAAAAAAAATTGCTGCAGAAAAAGTGTGATAGAAAAATCACGGCAGAAAAAGTGCAGCAGAACAATTGCGGCAGCAATATGGTTGGGGTCTATTTATGAGAGATATGGCACATCTCGTTTGAGGTATGTTTTGTGAGCTAGGTTTTAGCTCTTGATATGGTATTGGATGTTCAGTGTTTTTGCATATATCAGATTTGTTGAGGGATATAGTTGGTATTTTGTTGTTGGTATTTTGCATATGGGTATTGATCTTTTGGTAGTCATGTGTTGTTGAAGTTGTTCGTTTAGCTTGAGGCTACATAACAGTGAAGTTGTGACACATGGTTTGATGTAAGGGTTTATGGTATTTGGTTTATGGGTTATATTGGTGTATGTATTTGGTATATGGTTGAGGTACATGTTGGGTACATGGTTGAGACAAGTAGTTGATGAGTTGGCACATACATGAGGTGTATAATTGATGAGTTGGCACATACATGATGTGTATAGTTGATGATGTTGGTACATCTTGATGAGTCAAGGTTGTTGCATGGTTGATGCATGGTACATGTTGGTTTAGGTTATTGGTACATGTTGTTTGGTGTAGGTTGATTGGTACAGGTTGACAGTGACAGGTTGACAGTGGTAGTGGTTGAGTCAGTGACAGTGATAGGTTGTTTACATTTGGCATTTATATTTCAAGGTGGTTGGACGAGGCAAGGATAGGTGGTTGTAGCCGAAGAACTTAGGGGGTTGTAGCCTCCTTCTGGTTGTATCTAGAGAATTGAGGAGTTGGAGCTTCCCTTAGGTTGTATCATGAGAAACTAGGGGTTGGAGCCTCCTTCTAGTTGCAGCTGGAAAACAAAGGAAGTTGGTGCTTCCAATGAATGTATTCTTCAACACATATAATAAAAAACATTTCGTGGTTTTCTCCCGCTTTGGGTTTCCACGCAAAAACACTGGTGTACTGTGTATGTGTATGATTGATCATTTTTTCATTGTTTATTTACTCTGCAATTATTGGATGGTAATGATATATTGATATAACACTTGCATTATATGGTTAAAAATGATTAAATTTCTCTATTACGGATTCATCCCACTCGCTCAATAATCCAACAATTGGTAACAGAGTCGATTCCTTGAGGAAACAGTTTAACCACTAGAAGGAGATCATGAATTATTCTGAGAATGGAGTACCAATGTTTAATGGTCAGAATGGTTTTAAGTATGAGATGTGGAGCAGAAGGATGAAAGTGTTTTTATAGGCACGGGGACATTATATTTTTCTATTAGTTGTTACAGGATATGATAGTCCAAAAAGGGAAAAGACTGTAGCCAAGAAGGAATTGAAGAAGAACAAAAAAATAGTAATGGATTTCATCTGGGAAGGATTACCTAATTCGACAAGAGAAAAGGTTGGTAAATGTTCATCAGCCAAAGAACTTTGGGATAAGTTACATAATATATATTCTTCATCCATCACAGATTCAGAAAATGTCAAAGAAGATGCAGATACAGATCAAGAAGAATTATGTTCACCATGTCAAACAGATTCAGAAGATGAAGAATATATAATCACCATAGAATTGATTAGTGCTTTATATGAACTAAGTGAAGAAAAAAAGTCACTCAAGAAAGAATTGATGAAACAAAAGGAAAGTGTTCACATTTTTTAAGAAGCCCAATAGGTCATCAAGAACTTAAGAACTCAGCTAGAAGAATTCAGAAAGATCGAAGAAAATATTGAATATCAAAGGAAGTATTTGGAAGCCAACATAGAAGCACAGAAGGAAGAAGCATAAATGAGAGAGAAGATATTGACAAATCATATTAAGGAAATAACTAACGATCTAAACCATCTTGAGACAGAGTTTGGTCAAGAAGAGAAAGGACTTGAAGAAGAAATAATCAAATTAAAAATTTAGGTTGAAGAAGCAAAAAGAACAGAAGAAATCATGAAGTCTCGGATAATGAAGAAAGAAGAAGAGGTTGAAAAGCTTGAAGAAGAAGTTGTCACATTGAGAAGTAAAATTGTCAAGCTCGGCAAGAATGTTGAATAGACAAAAACATCCACATCGGTTATAGAAAAGGAAGAGAAGCACTCTAGGTTGCTAGAAAATAGAAAGAATTATGCAGAAGTACTCAAATGAAGGAATCATGGTCAACCAGAATCTAAGAAAACTATTGAAGATAAATATTCAAGAAGACCATCCATGTTCAAGCCACAAAGAAGCTTCAATCATGATCATGATCAATCAAGGGAAAAATTCAGAAGGGTTGCGCCACAAAGAAGATCATTCACTCCCAGGTATGAAAATTTATTTTATGGTCATTGTTTTTATTGTACTAACTTTGTACATAAGGTTGCATATTGCAGGGATTATAAAAGAAATGTTCAAGCAATAAATGTCTATGTGGCCCCACGTAACATTGAATGTTACAAATGTCATAACTATGGACACATAGCTAGTGATTGTAGAAGCATGATCGATACTTCCATGAAAGAGAACACTAATATCAAATGTAAGAAAGTGTGGATAAGAAAACACGAAGAACAGATGAACAAAGACTAGGTCTGAGAGATTGCAAGATTGGAAATAAAATGAGATGAAGAAAATTCTACAGAGAAAAAGAAAGATGTCAGATACAGAAAGGTGTAGAAAATAACTGAAAGAAAAGAAGGACAGGTAAATAAGGAACAAGTTCAAGACATTGTGCTTTCAAGAATTGTAGTGAAACATGAATCCACAGACAGACAGAAAGAAGTCAGAGCTCATAGAGATGATGAATCTGTTAATGTTTATGCCATTATTATAGTTCTTTGCATTTCATAAGATAAGAGCATAATAAGAACAAGATCACTGAGAAATACACATCCACAAGAGACACAACATTTATCCTGGGAAACCCTCTAAGGGAAGAAAAGCCAGCAACAACTTC
>JASDQU010436569.1:85575-105958 GCA_032191745.1 Picea mariana
GCGAGGGAGCTCCGGAATCGGATCCTGACCATAGATCTGGGCATGCAGATCCTCACCGCCCAGAGCTGCTAGTCGGTTAACCACAGGCACATTTGCGTCCCGAACTTAGGTAAGTGGGTTTTCACCCGCTCCTTTGCATTTTTCTCTCCCTTTACAAGAAATGTCGCTAACATTAGGCTCCATGGGGGATAGAGTCGTCCTTGTGATGCTCTAAGGACTCATTTTGTAGTTTCAGTGCCTTGTTGTTGGGCTATGGAGTCATTTATTAAGCCTAAAAATAAAAATAAACAAGGAACCAAAAGGACAATATTTACAAACAAAGGAGCCATCGAAGGCTCAGACAAAACATTTCTTCAGAAAATGCCCATTTACTGGGCTATTGAAAAATTCTTCACCCTCCAAATCCTGCAGCTGATATGTGTTATTTGAGAAAACCTCAGAGATTTTGAAGGGCCAGATCCACAGGGCTTCAAATTTGTCGTGCTTGCCCTTATCTTGTTTAGGAGCATCCCATTTCAGCACTAGGTCTCCTATCCGAAATTCTTCCTTCTTGGCCTTCTTATCGAAAACATGCTTGATCCTTTGTTGATGGTCCTGAATTTTGTCCATTGCCTGCTCCCTGGCCTGCTGGACCTCCACTAGCTGATGAATCCTTCTGATCATGTCATCAGGCTCCTCCTGATGATCCTGGAGGAATTTTGCCATAGGAATGGCTAAATGAGAAGGGAAAACAACCTCCACTCCATAGACTAATTGGAAAAGAGAGACGTCGATAGTCTCTTCGTGGCTACTCGATCAGCCCATAGGGAAAACTTTAATCTTGAATGCCAGGCCTTCTTGTTGTCTTCCAAAAATCTTTTGATGATCCTTATCAGGATTTTGTTGGAGGATTCTGCTAAACTATTGCCCTATGGATAATATGGGGTGGAGTGAATCAGTTTGATCCTGAACTTCTCACAGAACTTGGCTAATGGCTCAGACCCGAAAGCGGCTGCATTATCAGTGACAATCTTACTTGGGCAGCCGAACCTTGTGATGAGGTCCTCCAGGAACCCAATGATTACCTTGTGGGAAGCACTCCTGGTAGGGATAGCTTCAATCCACTTGGTAAAGAAATCTGTAGTAGTCAGGATCCATCTGTGCTGCCCACTGGAAGCGGGGTGAATTTCTCCAATGAAATCTAGGCCCCACTACTGGAAAAGTCTCGAAACAACCACAGGATTTAGCAGCAAGGACTTGAGCTATTGTTTTCCTACAAATCTTTGACATTGGATACAGGCTCTAAATCCTCTATAGACATCAGCAAACAAGGTGGGCCAGTAGTATCCGGCTCTGAGAATTTGTGGGCTGTGGCCTTCCAGAAGTGGTGCCCTCCACATTGGCCACTGTGAAATTTAGCCATGATCCTGTTGGCCTCTTGTGAATTCATGCATTTTAAAAGCACCCCCTAGGGGGTCTTTCCAGTATAAAATTTGATCGATAAGGTAGTATCTGACTGACTTGAGCTTCAGAGCTCTTGCTTTGTTTCTTTGCAGGCCATCTGGAGGCCGCAACTCTTGCAGAAAGTATATGACATCCTTATACCAAGGACATCGAGCCAATGGGGTCTCCCTTTGAGGGTCCATGTCAGACAGTTGTCCCTGCTGAATTCCTGAGCATTTGTTGATGAAACTTATCCCCAAAGCTTGGCAATTGGCTTCAGCCAATAGCTTGGCCAAACCTTGACCTTTGATCAATTTGGCAGGTTTTATTTCTAGGTCAAACTCCAGAATCTTGGCTATCCACTTACTCCTCCTCCCATCTATGTCAGGCTGAATAAGAATGTCTTTAACAGCAGCTGAGGGGACATAAGCTATGATTTTTTACTGCAGGACATAGATTCTAAATGCCTTGAGGGCCTTTACCAGTGTGTAGGTCTGCTTCTCCATAGTGTCATACCTGACTTTGGCATCCCTCAATGCTCGACTGAAATAAGCAATAGGCTGCTCTAGCCCAATCTCGTTTGTCTGTAATAAAACAGCAGCCACCGTGTCAGGTGAGGCAAAGGAGAAAATAAGGAAATCCTTTGAGTAGTCGGGACTAATAAGCACAGGGTCTTCAGTCAGGGCCTTCTTTATTTGCTCAAAGGAATGTCGTGATTCAGAATTCCACCTCACTTCATTTCCTTTCCTTAGCATGTTTGTTATAAGTTTTACCTCCTCGGCAAAGTTAGGCACAAACCTCCTCAGAAAATTAATCTTACCAAAGAAGGATTGGACCTCCTTCTTGGACCTCGGGATTGATAAGGCTTGTATTGCCTCAACTCTGCTAGGGTCAATCCTGACTCCTTCCGCTGATACTATGTGGCCTAGTAACTTCCCCTCCTTCATGGCGAACATAGATTTCTTGGGGTTTAATGAAATGCCAAAACTTTTGCATTTCAGGAAAAACTTTCTGAGATGACAACAATGTTCTCTATCAGGTTTTGAAAACACTGTGATGCCATCCAAATAGACGACCACAAATCTATCCTTTTCCCCAATGAAAGCTATGTCCATGGCACATTGGAACGTTGCCCCTGCATTCATCAATCCAAAAGGCATCTTGGCATACATGAATGTGCCCCATGGAGTGGTAAATGTCGTCTTTTCCTTGTCCTCAGGAAAAACAGAGACTTGATTGTAGCCAGAGAAACTGTCGATCATGGACATCCTGGAGGCTCCTGTTACCCTCTGTAGTATATGTTCCATCTTTGGTAAGGGGTAGTTATCCTTTCATGAGCTCCTGTTCAGGTTTATGAAGTCTACACAGAGTCTGATTTTTCCATTCTTTTTCCTTACTAGTACCAAGTTGGCCACCCACTCTGAATATCAATGATTTGAGCTTGAAGCAGCTTCTTCACTTCCCTCTCTATGATAGGTAGCAGCATAGGATTGATCTGTCTCAGCTTCTGCCTAAATGGCTTTGCCTCCCCTTTCAACGGGATTTTATGCTCGATGACAGAAGTGTCGTATGTTTTGAGGTCTTCATAGGTCCAGGCGAAAACATCAGCAGATTCCCTCAAAAGTCCAACGTACTCAGACCTCTGCTCCTTTGTCAGACTTCTCGATATTTTGATGAACTTGGGCTCACTCTCAGTGCCAATGTTGCACTGAATAGTACTAGCATCATCTGCTGAGATCTCCCCTTTTAATGCCACATCATTTCTATAAAAAATCCTTTCCAAAGGAACCAGTCCTCTTGGAATATGATTGTTGGGCAACTGCACAATGTTAAGCTCTGCAATCTTATTCAGAAAATTACCCCCATCAAGCTTTTCTTCAGAGACAGAGTCTTGGTCGATATGAATCTCTGAAAATTCTTTGACAGTCTCCAAGAACTTCTTGATCTCGAGATCATCCTCGAATACCTTCCAATGTTTGACGTTGTCAGGTATGGAGGGCCTGTATTTTACCTCTACATCATATATGAATTTGGGCGGCAAGGGTACTTTGAAATTGCTTGCTGATGTAGCCAAGGAATCTGCCATTGTGTTCTCCTCTCTTGGGATGAAAGAAATGTTAAATGCTGAGAAGAAACTGTCAATTAGGTCCCATACCTCATTTCTGTAACTCCTAAGTTGAGGATGCTTAGCCTAATAAGCGCTTCTGATCTGTTGGATCACCAACTCTGCATCTCCGAACACTGCTACTTCCTGAATTCCCATTTTCCTTGCGGCTCTTAATCCTAGGATAAGAGCTTCATACTCTGCCACATTGTTGGTAGCTTCAAATTCTAATTTGTATGACAGAGATATCGTTTCCTGAGCAGGTGACACAAAAAACACCCTAGCTCCAGCGCCTTCCCTAGAACAGGCTCCATCAAAGAACATTTTCCAGACGGGGGTGATGGAGGGAAGAAATTTATGGGAAGTGGTGGGAAGCTTTTTGAGCTTAAGAGGAGACTCGGGAGCATGGGTGAGTTGTAGTAAACTAGAACCTAAATCAGTGTCCAAGGCAAAAGTAGGATGGTTGGTAGGATTGGCCTCATCACTGATTATATAGGCCAGTTGGGCTTCCCTGTATAGTCTTCTATGCTCTCCTCCAAACAATGGGATAGTAGCATATGTGAGGTCCATCTGCAAGGTTCCCCCCAGTCTTTTTATCCAAGATCTTGATAACAACATACCGAACTTGGGGGGGACATCAGCCACTACAATATCCATGACCACACTTTTCATGGGTAGCTGAAACAAGGTCACGACCAGATCTTTGATAACTCCTAGACACTAAACCTTTCTGGATTCAAAGGAATAGAGGTCATGATAGGCTCGGGTGACTTCTAGCCCTAACTCTTCCATGATAGTTTTGGGCATAAGGTTGTGAGAAGCCCCCGAATCCATCAAGCAGTTGTGCAGTACCTTGTCATGTATGTTCAAGGAAGTGTAGAAGGGAGGGGATGAGTCATTCCTGTCTTCTACCATAAGACCTAAGACAACTGTAGGCTTTTCATCTTGCAAATTGATGGAGTCTGTGTGAAGGTGTGAGACCTCAGACTGTAAAAGCTCAGAGAAGCATTTCTTGAACCCTTCATGTTTAATCAACTCGGTCAGGGGTACAGGGATTCTGATCTTTTGAATTTCAAGCTCGAAATTAAAAGAAGATGCAAGCTTAGGAATTTCTCTTATTTCGGGAACATGACTCTGGACTATGGGAGAGAGGGGTCGGGTCTTCTTACCTCTGTGACTGTCCACTACTTCATTAGCAGGTTTCTCTGTTCTAGTGGATTACTCAGGAACATCAGGTGCTATAGCCTTTTTCTTGGACCTCAGATCATACCTGCCTTGGCTGCCACTAGTCTTGTCTCCCTTACTCAGTTCATTTAGCTAACTGTCCATGAGAGACTCCTCGTATGTTGATTGAGTGAGATGAGGAAAAGGAGGAGTATCTTCGAAGCAATGGATTTTAGGCTTAAGCTCATCTATTTCCCCTTCTTCCCCCTCGGCCACTAAATTGTTTTGAAAAGGGGCCTGAATTTTTTGGTCTTCTCTATCTCTTCCCCTCTCTCTATGCACAGTCGATGAATTAATATTGTTGGGCCTCCTGAAACCTCCTTTATTTTTGGCATTTTGAGGGCCCTTGTACGCTTGCCTCCCCTGCACCTTCATTCTCTCCATCTCTATGGACAGAGACTTCACCATCTTGTTCAGTTCATACACTTGAGGGTGGGGCACCGTCAGGCCAGAAGTTGAGGCTTCAGATCTTCCCTTTCTTCTGTCTGCGTCGGCCTTGTTCCTCAGTCTATCAGCTGCTAATACATTGGATTCCACCTCTATGGCCGCATCTTGCATTTGAGCTAAGGAGGTGGCTCTTCTTTCTCTCAATAAAAGACAGAAATCAGGGCCAAACACACTAGCATAATAAATCTTGGTCGAGGCTTCTGAAGGTTTTATTTCGGCAGGGATTTTGTTATACATCTTATTGAATCTTTTGGAGAAGTTAGAGACAGACTCTCCTTCCATCTTCTTCAAAGACCCAAACTCTGTCATGTAATACATGAAATCCTTCCTATCTCCCCATTGTCTCAGGAAAGCACTATCCAGGGCTTCAATCCCAACAATAGATCCAGGGGCCAATCCTCTAAACCATTTCCTCACCTCTCCATCCAGGCTCTGGACAAAGACTCTCATCTAGACATCTTCATTTTCAATGTTGAGGTTGTCTGTGTAACTGTAGAAAGCAGCCAGGTGCTCTTCCGCAGTTACGTCCCCTTCCCCGGTGAACTTGGGCATATATTTCAAGTAATCTCCAGTAGGGAGAGGATTCATAGGATGGGATAGAACTAAGGGAGCATATCTAGCAGCAACTATGGCGTCTATTCTATTTAGAGGGGGATTAGCACCAGCCATAGGAATATTAGGTGGAGGAGAACTTGGAGGAGAAGGAGTTCGCAAAGGGGCTACTGGGAATGAGTCCCGAAGTGGAGTGGGAAACAAAAGGGGATTTAAGGAGAAGGCCAATGAGCTCAAGTCAGCAAATGCTCCTTTTTGTGCAGGAGTGGGGAAATCTTCGGCGCTCTTGGGTCTATGCCAAAGTACGGCTTCAGAGGAGAGGGGAGTGACAAGGGTTTCTCCCTCCAATCCCAGACCAGGAGGAGAAAACTCAGCAGGAACACTCCCAAAATTCAGGAAACGGGAAACCTCTGAAGGAGGTTTGTTAAGAAACTGAGAAGGAGAAAATGGAGTTCCTACAAAAGGAGATGGTGGATTACCTGGTTCGGCGGTGGAAGATTTTTCTTCAGAGGCCTTTCCTTTTCTGAGAACCACCTCCGCATCAATTTTAGGTATAGCTAGAGGCAGTTGTGGATGAGACCGCGTGTGTCTGCCTCTGAAAGCCACAATTACCATGGCAGGTTTGTCACAGTGGAGTCATCAGGTGCACAGTAGCAATCTTCAAAGGCTCTGATACCTGATGCACCTTCAGAATCAAAGGCTCA
Source organism: Picea mariana (assembly GCA_032191745.1). NCBI lineage: Eukaryota > Viridiplantae > Streptophyta > Pinopsida > Pinales > Pinaceae > Picea > Picea mariana. The sequence continues at coordinate 92,029 of JASDQU010436569.1, forward strand.
ATGTCGTTCAATCTCGAGGAAAATTTTCAACTTCGTCCCCGGCAACGGCGCTAGAAATGTTAGCATCAGAAGTCACTCCTGGATTGCTTGCAGGAGTAGAGCCCAACACCCATCAGTTTTATGTCACGATTTGTTTAATGGGGTGATCAAATAGATAAGGACTCAAGAAGATGCAACTTTAACTCAAGAAACTAGGCCTAGTATGTAGAAAGCAAGGGAGGTCTTGATCCAACTTCAGTCAGTAAATTGATTAAAGGGTGGTAGATGGAAGACTTGTGAGAAGGGTGAACAAGACTATCTTGGGCGATAGACCTTCAGAAGCTTGAGGATGAAAGACTCAGAAGACAAGATCCTCTTGGTCTGGAGCCTCAAGAAGCTGAAGGGTGACTTGACTGGATCCTCCAATTCCAAGTCATTCAGTGCTAAGAAAATCACAAGAACCGATTAGAAACAATGCAACTGTGATAGTGATCCAACCTACATCATCCTATAACAGCTGCAACTCGACTGGATCCTCCAATTCTGATTTGTTCTAACACGGTAAACAAAGAGATGGAAAGAAGCTGACATCCATAAAGTAAGAAATCTCAAATGCCTTATACATTAACCAGAGCGACCGACGCTTCATCAAAACTTTACAATCGGGAGCTTTGCTCAACCATTGATACCTACAAAAATGGTGAAAACGCCTACATATACTCGAAACAACAACGGCATAAAAAACGAGATGCTGCATTAAAAATATTGCGTCTGCATGCCCACTGACAATTTGCACATGCAGTCTCTGAATGATCGTGCACCTATGGCAGACGCAATCGAACTCTTGACAGTCCTATGGGTGAACCGACGTGCTTTTAATTCATCCCCGGACTTTCCCTTTATGGCGGAGACGATGTCTAACCACCACCAACTGCCGCAATAACTACTTCCTTGGGATTAGGAACGGTCCAGCCAACTCTGCACCTTTGGGATGTGGAGGTCCCCTCGTGCTGCCACCTGGATAGGCTGAACGACCTGATGAATAGAGGTAGAGGCCAGAGCGAAGCCTGGGGCGTATAATGGGAAGTGGTGAATGGGCAGAGGAGACATGGAGTGCAGGGCTTGAGTGGATGAGGAGAGGTGAGTTGGGAGAAGAAGGGAAGAACACCTAGCATGATGTGTCAGGTGAAAATGAGAAAAAGGAAAAAGGGGACCGTGAGGGTGAATGGACAGGTGACGGGGAGAGAGGGGGGACACATGGCAGCTGGTAGGAGGACGATAGACTGAGGGGGGGCCATGCTATGAGGTGAAGTGGAAGATAGGTAGCAGGGGAGAGGCGGCTCAGGAGGTGACACAGCGGGGGAAGGCCCCACATTGATTAAAAGCAGAGCGGGTGAGAAGGGTGGGATCGCCTGTGCGTCGTTGATCCTGGTGCTTTGATCTCGGCCGCTGGGAAGATGCACGCCTGATTTCGGACCCCCCCCCTTATTAAAGGTAGAAAGGCAATGGGGGTCCAAAATTTTCTGTGTGCCATTGATCTGGGCGCTCTAATCATAGCCGTCGGAGNCGACATGCACGCTCTGTTAGCGATATTTCTTGTAAAGGGAGAGAAAAATGCAAAGGAGCGGGCATGTCGGAGGAACTCAACACCATAGAGAAGTCGATTGAATAAGTTCTAATCGATCCAATGTCCAAAAAAATAATGTTCGCAGGGATTCAAGCCTCGTCCATGAGAGGAGTGCAATCCTCTCCATCGACTGCTCGTGGATCCGAACCATCCCGAGCTGTAGCTGAGAAAAGAACCAAGCTTCGATATGACTTGGCGAATGCGAAGTTAATCCCGACTATCCTGCCCGACTACATCCCGCCTTTGGCTGGCGCAGTGAGTCATGATAGTGTCCCCAGAGACTTCGATTACACCCTAGTTATTGCATACCTCCCGAAGGGGATACGTGCAGTTAGAACACAATAGGATAAGATCATGACATTAGAATTCAGCGACTTCAACCTAGGGGACCACAAGAACCATAATATGCTCGCTTCTCACAAATACTTGACTAGGACGAAGGGGAAGAACATGAAAATAATCCCCCAACCATGGACTATGAACCTCGCGCAGTCCACCATCTTGAATGTGATGAAGATTCCACATTTTGGAAGGCACCAGGAGGTTAACGTGTGTGTTAAGCTCCTGCTATTGTGCTACCATGGCGACTATCTATGGCTAGACAGACACATCACAGTCGATCCGACGCTGATCCATAGGATCACCGGACTGAGCATGCATGGACTAGACCCACAAGACTTCTACCCAGGGAAGGTTACAGACCATGCCCTGGAACAGAGAATTAAGGATACCTATGGCGATGTAGAAAAGGGGACGCGAGGCTACAAGGTAGATTCCATCCAGAATGGCGCAGTGCGCCTAGCTTGCCAGCTGATCACAGGAAATATGGTGAGAAAAAATAGACCTACGTAGGTCACAAGGTTCGTTGTTGACCTCACCGAAAAATGTGTAGAAGGACTCCAAATGAACTGGGCAAAGTACTTAGTCAACTAGCTAGAATTGGATTGCCGCGAAGCTCAGGATCAGGGCTATGAGTTCCATTTCAGCTGGCTACTGATCCTTATAGCATTTACTGCTTGGGAGATGCTGAAAGGTGCAACCTTCCTGGACATTGAGCCATTCGAGCCACTCACTGCAAAGTTCACCATGCTCTAGTACTCGAGTGATATGGGAAAACAATGGCAGTCAAACGCAATATTCCACACATACTATCTCCAGTTAAAGAGGGCTATTGGGGTTGTCCTTTGTATGATGTTGAACATCCTGCATCGATTCATACCCCTCATAAGGTTCCATGTAGATCGACACTTTATTTATATCACTGCGCACGCAGACAAGCATAAAGAAGAGCTCCAGTCATACTATAAGCTCATAGAGGAGGACCTCGAAGAGATAACTAAGGATTGGTCTGCAGATCTCTTTATCCCTGCTGACCCCGCAGAAATGTCTGATACCGAGCTAATTGGCAGCTCGAAGGCCACTCATGAAGAGCATGATACACCTGGACCTAGCAGAAGGAAGAAGAGCGGAGAGGTACAAAACCTAAGCACTGCATCAAATGAAATTGCTTCAGAATCATCTGGATGAGGAGATAATGATGAAGTAGATAAAGAAGAGACCAATGACAAAGAATATTAGCAGAAGCAAGGCGAAGTAACACCACTTAGGGATCCTATTGATGAGGCTGATCCCTCAAAGAAAAGAAAGGTTTCCCCCATGAAACCTACCTCGCGGAAGAAATCCAAAGCTACCAAGACTAAGCTACAGACTGTGCTCACGCTCGATGACTTCGACTTCATCATCGCAGCCGTATCAGATGCTTTGCAGGATATTATGCAGAACACTGAAGCCAAGCAAGCAACCATGTATGAAAAAATTGCGACATAACTAAGAGGGGTACAATAGGCCCTTCAATCTAGCCACGCAGTATCCACTGCACCCCCACCATTAGAAGAACCAGAGTTGGGAGATGAGCCTACCCAACTCCGCAGAATAACTGATGTGACCAAAGCTCACCTTCATCGAGTGCAAGAAGAGAAAGAACAGGCCACAGTGGCCCTGAAGCAAGCACAACATGAAGTGGTAGAGCAACGTCGAGTTGCCAAGCATGAGAAGGATGACCTCCACACCAAGTTCAAAGAGGAGAGAGCACAGGTCAAGCAAGAGAAAGAGCAGTTGCTCACATAGCAACTTAGAGTCAAAGAAGCAGTCAACATAGCACTTCGCTCTGTGATAGGCTTAGAACAAAAGGCTGAAGAACCAATGGAGCATCAAGTAGCACAGCTTGCAGAAGCTATCCAACAGCTTCAACAGAGAATCACAGACCTAGAGCTACAAACAGTGCCAAGTAACCCACAGGACGTGAAAGACCAAAGAGAAGCCACTGCCCGGAGTGCAATTGAGAGGATCAGAGCACTCGGTCTGGAATGTAAACAACTTAGCAGTAGAAGTGCACAAACTTACGAGCAACTTACTGAAGACCCTGAACTAAAGGCACTAAAGTCACAGCTCCAGAAGGTAAAGCAACAAGAAGTGACAGTACAGGCACAGTTGAAGCTCCTGTTAGCAGTTGAAAGGATGAAGTGATCCCAGGAACAACACACTGCTCAACAACAGGTCCACACCATACAAAGAAAAGTCATGGAAGTGACTCAGAGGCTCCAACTAGTCTAGGACGAAGTGTGCCAATTGTTTGAGGAGATTGAAGGCCGAGGAGCAGAGTTGGGACAAGTAGTTACTGCAGTCGAACAACGATTAGAGGGACCTATCAATGAACCAGTTATCCAAGAGTTCGTCGAGCAAGAGGCCTTGGTGCAGCAATAGGTCGAAGCAGCTCGAGCCAAGCTCGAGGCTTTTGAAGCAGAGCTACCCAAACTAGAGTGATCTGGCACAAGTCACAGGTGAGTGTTGGGGGCCTGTTGGCCCTTGACCAAGTTTTGAGGATCCTTGGTCATGCTTGACCTATTTTGGGACTTCGACAGACTATCGAAGGCAGAGCACAAGTTGAAGCGAAGATTGCGGGGTCTCGGCCCCTTGTGTAGGGTTTTGGGTTTTGGGCTTATGTAACGAGTATGGGGATGTCGGCCCATGGGTTTACCCATGTTTAGGCCCTTTTTGTAATGTATAAATAGAAGTCTAGGCGATGTAAGAAAGGGGGGGGGGGAGGCTTGGTACCTAGCCAAAGTGCCAAGTGCAAATTGTAAATTCTTTGTGCATGCTATGTTGAGAACTTATAGAGCTAAGTGCAAGTGACTGTAAGAGACTGTGTAAAGGCTTTGTGCTGTAATCTAGCTCGGGGAAGGAGGATCTAGTGAAGTGCGAGCAGATCACCTGTCCTATGCGGAGTAGGATATTGTGGCTCTATGCATGTGGAAGATTGACAGAATACAATAAAAGAGAAGAAGAGTTGGTGGACGTAGCCCCACGTTGGGGGTGAACCACGTATATCCCGTGTTATGGTTGCTTTGTGCATTATGGTTGTTTCGTTGTTCATATGATTAATGCTTAGTGCACTGATGTATGCTTAGATGAATCTAATGTGATAATAATATGAATGAATGCTATATCTAACCTATGTGAATGTGCTTAGTGCTTGAATACACTAGATTTGGGTGAATACTACGTTGATCTGTTGTTAGGGTTTACCTGCACTGTAATTTAAGGCTGAATACTAACGATCTATAACTACTAAGTGCTCTGTTAAGGTGTTACAATCACATATCTATGTCCCAGCCAGGGTTGCAGACATCTGAGTCCTGCAACCACTTCTACCTCTACCTCGGGTGAGACTGCATCTGCTTCGCAGGTGTTGCCGAAAGGGCCAATAGTTAGGGTTTTGTTGGTGTGTTGTTGAAGTGTTGAACCTTGGGTCTGCCCCTGTGCCAACACTCATATATTTATTACTATTAGTTACTTCTTTGCATGTGGTGAAGACAACAACACTAAAACTCTTTAATCATTTTTAAGGAATCTAATTAATGTCTCATCTTCCCAGTGCCAAAGGAACAACTATGCTTGAGAATCAACACGAGGGAGTTGCCCCCTAAGATACAACAATCACAATGATTTCTCCACTATTCACGGGCATTGGATTAGTTGTAGTCGTTGAAAAAGTAAGTACCAAGTTCAAAGAAGTCTGGGACCTATCTAATGCTTGTCTAACTTTAATCCTTTTTATGAAAATGGCTCCCCATTTTTTTTGTAATTAGGGATGACTTTACTTTGAGCAAGTGCCACGAATTGCACACATTGAAAGCAAAAGCTGTAATGGTAAAAAGTGAAATAGATAAAGATATGCAAGGTAACAACATAACACAAGTAGAGTGTTATAAGGTTGAGATATGAAGAAGGTGAGCTAATCTACTAAAAAAAGAGTTTTTCAAGAAGATATACTACACATTTAGGATATAAGGCAATTATTTTAGAGGAGGACCCAGGGAAACATGGGTGGTGGTGGAAGCTCATTTGGAAGATAAAAGCTCCTTTAAAAACCTAACTTTTTAACGATTAATTTTATCTAACAAAGCTTTGACTTAGGAAGTATGTAAGAAAAGTGCATGGTAGGGCCAATGAATGTGTCTTGTGTAAAAAAGATGATGAAACCATCTGTCACTTGTTGATACATTGTCCCTTCACCGAATAGGCGTGGAATGAAACATTGTCATTCAATGGAGGTCTAGGTTTTCAACAAGAAATCTCCATGGTACATAGTTGAGAGAATTGGTTCAAGGTCACGGTATTAAAAGGTTGCGTGGCCTTGACCCGTGTAGTCTCTTAAGCCCTTTGGCTAGCTAGGAATGAAATTATTTTTTTGAACAAGGACATTACTCCTCACTAGGTTATTCATCAAATAAAAAATGCATATGGGGGAGTGTGGAAATGAAGAATGCAAAAGTCTCAAGTGTGATTGTAAATCTACATATAGATAGATCCATTACTTAGGGTTACTTTGATGGAATTAGCCAAACAAGATCTGGGAAATGTGGTGTAGGTGGAATTTACTCTCTCCATGGATGTTGATAAGGCTATGTATAGAGAATAGGGCTTTACAAATTTAGGTCCTAGGTGACTTTAAGGGGAGTCATCCATTGGATCGAAGGGGAAAGTTATCTTCACAATCTGACCCTCTATCGAGTGTTTGGAAAAATTAAGGATTTGGAAAGAAAAATCTCAAAAATTTATTTCCAACATATATATAAAGAACATAATGTTTGCATTGATGGATTGTCTAAACAAGCTCTAACTTTGAATGCTGGGACATTATCTACCCAAGAATAGGATCCCAACATTCAATGATCCTTATATCTCTATATGATTAATTATAAGGCTAGATCATTGACAATACCAAGACTGCAAAGGCTAAACCTCAAGAGGATGTTGATGAATAAGTGATTAGTGTTTTTTTTATGTTACATAGAAAACTTCGAGACTTTATAGATATGAATTGTGTGGGTGGTTAAGAAACGTCCAACATTTTGAGTGGACACTCCACTCCACTACACCCTGGTTAAGAAACTTCCAACATTTTGAGTGGACACTCCACTCCACTCCACCCATCATCATGGACAAATGAAGCTAAAGAATAAGAAAATAATACTATTGAGTAAATTTATAGGGTAACCATTTGAAATTTGAAGGAACCGATGTGGAGAATGGTTAAAAACATGTGTGAGGGGGTAGGGTATGTATACCTTCGTAGACTATAAAAATAGAATATTAATATTAATATTAATATTATTATTATTAAAATAAATATTAACAATAGTAAATATTTTTTTGGATTAAATAGACATTGTGAGAATGAGAGAACTTTTAATTAAATTAAACATAATACTTTTTTCAACCATTTTTAAGGTGGAATCATGAGATACCAAATAAATAGATTATAAACAAAGAAATACCAATATAAAAAGATATAAAAATAAATTAATTAAAAATTTAATAAAGTAGTTATAAATTGATTATAAAGAAAAACACAGTCACAAAAGAGATGGGGTCCATTGATAAAAGACAAACCAAATTTAACTTAATTAAAGATTATGAAAATTAAAACAACAAAGTCTTAAGGATGAAGGCATTGTATGATGGGTTTTCAAGATTGCTAGTTTGTAATTATCTTCACAATTGAAATTATTGGGGTGTTTTTCAATTTCCAAGACTAGGGGTTGTATGATGGCTTTTCAATATTGTAAATTTGCAATCATCCTCACAATTGTATTTTTGAGGTGTTTTTCAATTTCCAAGACTTCCCCAAAAAATGTTCAACGATCTGACTTAACTATTGCGTTGTGAATAGTGTTAACAATAAGCAAGATATTTGATAAACTCTTATTTTTAATACTTTAATGCTTTCATTATTCTGCAAAATAATAAAAAATATTTCTTTTTCTTTAAAATAAAAATAAAAATATTTTTTATTTAAAAAACAAAATAGCATAAACATAAAATGTGAAAAAAAGATGAACATCAATAACATATGATAAATTTTTTTCCCATGTGGGCACATATGGTTGAAAGGTTCCTCGTAATGGAGGGTCTCTAAGATTCTATCCAGAGATAGAAAAGGAAGTGCAGTCAACGTTGGGGTAGCTTTCTATTAGAAAGGCACTGGAAGATTGCCTTTCAATTATAAAGTCATTAGTGTTGAAAAGGCCTAAAGGTACAAAGCTTGTGGGGGTCACTAAGGGTCCATTGCTATTCATAACATCTATGATTAGGAAGAAATGCTAATCCTACTTCAGGGGCCACACCAATAATGAGCTGCATAATCAACCAAAGCAAAGCTCCAAAAAAAAATATACATGTTTTATTTTCGGTGGGGTTTCCTTATCAGAGTTTTTAAAAGTGGGAATCGAACCTCCCACCTACAGCACAACTCAACCGACAAATACGTTTAGGTTGTCATGACAATATGTGAAGTCCAAATTCAAACATGGGACCGAGTGTAGGAATCAAAAACAAATGCTGACGTCATACGCTTCAATTATTTTTCATCTTTAAAAATTGAATTTGGGAAAAAAAATTCCACACTCGCCCATAATTGACGTTTCGTAGCAATCCACGTGGCTGGTGGCTGGTGGCTGGAAGGTCATGATGGCTCGGGATTCAGCTGCCAGCTCAGCCCATCGGACACTGTTGACACCGATTCTTATCGTTACTAAACCACGTGCGGTTCCACGAGATGCGCGAAAGAGAGGAAAGAAACCCGTCCCGAAAGAGTTAAGATGCAAGTAAGATGCGGTGAGTTTAATCAGGAGAACGGAACGGGTAACGGTAACCGGCTGTTACCAGTGCCTTCGGCTAAAAGACAAAAAAATAAAATAGAAAACCAAAGCATAAGGCTCGGAGCTTGAAGCTTGAAGTATTTCGTTTGGTAGCCTGTCTGTAGCTCTAGTTCAGATCTTATTCGCTACTGCAAGGGTGCTATGGCCGCCAGTGTCGCGCCGATCCGGCCCTGCTAATTGCAGTTGCATTCATGGCGGCTTTCTGTAACAGCCGGATTCGAGTAAATCGCCGCGAGCCCTTTCGAATGAACCCTCTCAAGCTGCTAAATTCTGTCAATACAAGTTTTAACGGCAAGTGACGGAGAAAGAAGATCGTTTTCGTCTTGTAGGGAAGGTGCGGCATCAGATCTCTTCCTCGGCAGCTGATTCGAGGTAGTGAAGAGCGATAACATGTAAAATTTTCTGGCTTTTGCTATGAATTTTCTTGCATTAGTTTTGCAATGGCTGAAAATGTGAAATTTTACAATGTAGTGGCGTGAAGTTGTGCAATTTACTGAAATTCTTTTGCTCATGATCGTGGAATGAGATATTCATCCTGCATTTTCCAAGATTTAGGTTTTAAATGATTGTGGAGGAGGCTCGTTTCTGGAGCTTCTGCTGTTAAACACAGTTAAATTTCAATGGTGCATTTACCGATGTCAGTAACGTCTTCTTAGGAATACCGTTCGTAATAAATTATCTTAGATAATCCGTGATGCAGAACAGTTTACTCCTGGTGACCGATATTTACCGTGTCTTTAACAAATATTTGTTCAAATCTCACCTCACCATGCCTGAAATTACTTTATCGCGTAGTTTCCGAGTCTACTTGTAACTGTATACACTGTCTGCCTGATCGGGCATTCTAAAAGCTGCAATGGTGATTTTTCTGCCGCCGACCTTTCTCAAAAACATTGGCCGGAAATCGGCATATTTCCCGAGCATATTAACCGATAGTTGTCAAAAGTATCATTTTCCCGTTCTTAGAAGTATGATTTTTCCATGGCGAGAATTGCTGTGACAATTATAGTTTTCAACCTGGGCAAATCTTTATATTCTATAGAATATTTGGTAAAAATGGTGTACATCTCGTGAAAATTACAAAAAAAGGGAATGTTTTACAGTAAACCTCGGTGTTTCTTATATTTTCTCAACTATTTGGTAATAAATCGGCAAATCTTTTAAATTTTTAATTCTTTTATGCATTTTTAAATATTTGTAAAAACTTGGCAAATCTTCGTAAAATACTAATGCTTTTTATGTATTTTATGAAAAATTGACGGCTTTTTTCAAATGAAAATAATCATATTTGAAAATCTACTTATCCTTTTTATGCATTTTATGAAAAATTGACTGTTTTTTTCAAATGAAAATCATCATATTTGAAAATCATTTTGAATTCGCCCATGCGTTGGACAAAACTAATTAAAGTAAACCCTAAACTAAACTATGCCGGTCATCTGGGATAGTAACCGGTTGCGTCCAAAAGTCAAAATGTATATAGCCTTTCGTCGCTAGTAGTCACGGCCAGTTAACTCCGCGTTTTCGTTATCACATGGAGAAAAGCAATTCCTATGTGTCGGCAGCTAGCAGATCGTTTTTATGGGCATGAAAACTGTTTACGTGGGGATCAAAACGAAAATCATTGTCGATCTCCTAATCTCAGAATTGTCCTTTTCTGTTATTTTACTGGCATCCACAGAGCGGCTACGGGCATCTGGAGTTCGGGTGGATGATTTGCTTCTTATCGTTTTATAGGTTCTGTTAATTACATTAATATTTTACCCCCTTTAAGCGTGATTTGGTCTCGGTCTCTATTCCAATGCCAATGTCATCCACTCAAATTTAGCGTCAATTCTGCGAAATACAGAGCTGGATGAAGAATGTTGGGACAGCCATTTTTAAGCATAAATTAGTAGTTCAACTGTCAGTGTAAACTGGTGCAAGGGCTGGGTATTTGGTAATGAGCACATGCCCTGTACCTCATACCATCAGAGAGTAACAGGAGGTGTTCTGTATCACCCATTATTAGGGCATTGGACTTTTGCTTTTGTGGAAGATTATATGTTGATTACTGGCATTCTAGCCGATCTGGTCTTGTTTACATTTACAAGTACAAGATTACGGTTAAAGTAGCCGTCGCCGATAGTGTGTGCTGGCGGAAAAATTATAAGCTGTGATTTTGAACCTTATTTGCAGATGGAGACGGAGACTAGCGATGCCTGCTATGAGTGGTCTCAAGCGGACGAGTTCGAAGATCGAGCCCAGATTCAGGTGGGTACCGGGATGCCGGATAGCTTGTAAGTAAACTTTACAGTTTTCATCTAATCAAGATATCTTGGAGGTTTTAGTTCTAGGCTTTGCTGAACTGCAATAACAGGAAATATGAAAAAATGGCCTTGAACATTTCGTCCTTTAAGAGCAATACAACCATTAAATTTCACTTAAAAGAATGGAACAACTTGCCTGTCACCTTTAACTCAACTTTAAGCTTAGATGGGTTTATTCAGTATCTGTGCGGAGAAGAAGTTTCTAGCTAGGAAATCACTTAGTTTGGTATCTCTTTCCTTTTGGCCAAATTACGGATCTCTGTAGATTGAATTTGTTGTTGAAGCAAATGCAGATGGAACCTGGTTCAAGAGCTATGCTGCAAAGTTCAGTATCCTTTGGGAGATTTGAGACTGAGACTTTATCATGGGAAAAATGGTCCTCCTTCTCACAAAACAGATACTTGGAAGAGGTGGAGAGGTTCTCCACTCCAGGCTCAGTTATTCAGAAGAAAGCTTATTTTGAAGCTCATTTCAGAAAAATAGCAGCTCGAAAGGCTTTAGAACAGCAGGCTCAGCTGGAAGCCCATTCAGAGGCTGAAAATGAAGCCCATTCAGAGACTGAAAATGATGTCCTTTTTAGTGAAGGTCACAGTCATGAAGACTCAAGGGCTCTGCAAGATGCTGCTGAACAGGATGGTTTGGAAATTGAAGAGAATCCTTATACTCAGTCAATAGAATATGACAATACACCTCACAATTCAGATACAGAGGAAGGGACTGTCAGCATGTCTATAGGAGAAACAGAGGAGGCAAGCCAACATTTACCTTCAAAGTTGGATAATATTCAGCAAGATGAGATGGCTACAGAGCTCGTTTCTTCTAGCAACAAGATGAAAGAAGAGAATGGAAAACAGCACTGTACACTTGAAAGCGACACAGATTTAGAAGATTTGGATCTGGGAGAACTTGACAAAACAGTGCCATTCAAACAAGAACTGGAACATGGATATAGCCCTAAAGAACCACAAACAGTGGAAATGAGCATGAAAGAAGCAGAGGAGGAAGTGGCATCTAACCATGCCCTATCAGATTCCCAAAAGCAAGAGCAAAAGAAAAAACCTAGTCGTAAGGTGAGATTTCTGATTCTGAATATCAAAAGTTTGGTGCTTCTCTTATCCTATTACTATAGTATAGGTGATATTCTTTTCCTTCACACTGATGCTATTACTTTGTTATCACTGTTTATCATTGGAATTATTTCATGTTCGTTTGAACCAATTTCAGGATATTGTTTCTTCAAAAGAGAAGATAGCTCAAGCAAATCGCAGCAAAACATCAATTTCAACAAAATCATCATCGAATGCTACATCTAGGGCATCAAAGCCTTTGGTTTCTTCTGAGCCTAACAAACCTGCCAAGGGGCTTCTGAGGGCTTCAGGAAAATTAGAGAATGGTCTTGCAATAAGGAAGGAGGCGAGTAGTGGGGAGACAGCCAAGAGTAAAACCTATCTTTCTATGTCTTTAAACAAGTCAGTGAGTCTAGGAGCAGACAAAGGAACTTCAACTAGACAGATCTCTGCAAACAAGAAACAACCTTCAAGACCTCTTCGAAATGGCTCAACAGTGCTGATTGCTTCAAAAGCAGAGGTATATGTCTATTGCATAAATATTCAGTGGAATAATGCCCATTGAGATTGATCGTGTCAATCAATTGATTTTACACCAAAGATATTATTATTGGCTTGAAAATGCCGGTGTTGAATAAATTGATAAGGCTAGCATAGGCAGGTTTATGCCAAACTTCAATATTAACGAATTCATGATAATGACAGTGTTGTAATGGATATGATGTTGATCTCTTAATCACACAAGGATCTCCTTTGTATGATGACATTAATTTGTTTCTACAGGTTTCTACAAATGGCGTGCCAGAGATTGCTGACTTGAGGGGAGTTCATAAAGAGAATATTAGGTAAAGCTTACTTATGCTTTCAGACAGGTGGTTCTTCAGTGTGTATCTGTCAACTGTTATGCATGACTTGATAAATAGAGTTTTGTGCCTTGAATGAAATGCCTCTGGCTTTTTATATTTGTGATGAAAGTTATACTCTTTTGCGTAACATCTTGAACCATACTTTTCAAAAGTTCAATCAATTCTGGTTTTTATGAATCGTAGGCATCATAAAGAGAGTACAAAAAAACCAAAGAAGCAAATGGAGAACAAGCATGCTGAATCAAAAATGGAAGGAGATACATACACTTCAACTTCTGCAGGGTAATTCTGCAAAGAATAATATTATTGTTATATCTATTGCTTGTTTTGGAGAAGCTACTATAGTTTTATTTCAGAATGATTGATTTGCTTTGAACATGTATAGTCTACTGCTTTCCTAGAAGTTTGGTAAAACGTAGCTTATAGGATAGTCATGTTGCCAGTTTTCTAGTAAATCCATGCTACACTCTTGCTTCATCAATTGAAATAGTTTCATTTACTCAAACTTTGTCCATATTATATAAAAATGTTATAACCAACATTTATGAATATATAGGTCCCGCAGATCTATCAGTGCAAGTAGGTTAGAGAACAAGGCAACCAGAGCAACATTCAGCTTTAAAAGTGACGAAAGAGCAGAGAAGAGAAAAGAGGTAAAGAACTTTATCCTTCGTTCCATTTTGTTCTATCTTAAGGTGCGTTGTATGATTTGAATATGCCATTTTGCTCTATGTTAGGGTGCATTGTAAGTTAGAAAATTAGAAACCACTATTAGTTTAATCTTCAGCATACACTTAAATTTTTTTGATTTAGACAAGTGCCCTTGTATAATCCTTTGTTCAAAAATATGTGGATATTA
>JASDQU010436570.1:0-16599 GCA_032191745.1 Picea mariana
CTAAGAGAATGTCTTTTCGATGTTGTCCAAACATCAACACTCCCTCTCAACGAGGGAGACATTATGCATCATGCCAAGCTTGTCTTTGAAGTATACAAACTTCACCCTAGACTCATGACACTTGTATGTTTGTCTGTCTTGGGAGACAACTCTCTCCCCCCTGAATTGAGGAGAAACTCATTCTGCGGCTCTCCCTCTGAGCCAATTAATTCAAGATCACTCTGGGTCCGCATGTAATAACATATAGCATCTTGAGTCTTTATCATTCCTTGTCAAATCATCATTACTAGGACAAAGACTACACTAGGAACTTTCACCACAAGTACACACCTATGAGTGAATGTTATCCTGATGCTAATTGACATGTGGAAAACACTTCAAGCACCTCGAGTCCATATTATTCCTTGTCGTGATCAAGGAAAGACTATGTCTTGGACCATTTACCATAAGTGCACCTTTATGATAATTGTATCCTATCTCCCTTGGAATGCAGCCCAATCTAAGAGAAGTTACACCTGATGTTGAAACATCAACACTCCCTCTTAGCTAGGGAGGTATCTTTCCATAGAAGTACACAACTACTATCCAAAGACACGCAGTCTCTGCCAGCAGTACACAACCACCATAGTAGAAAAAGGTTTGTCACACATTGCACTCCCATGTGGACTTCTAGAGGCTACACCCTCTAGAAACACTAAGGTCAACTCCCATAGTGTATGATGTCAAGGGTAAAATCCCTTGATATGTCCTCATGTGCTCTCTGCATGGGACGTTGAGATATAATCCCAGATGCACTTATCCCTTCTCGAATAAGTGTCCTCACATATCAACTCAACTCAATTCACAGAGGAGTACGATCTAGAGAAAGTTTGTCACACATGGCACTCCATGTGGACTTCTAGAGGCTACACCCTCTAGAAACACTAGGGTCAACTCCCATAGTGTATGACANTCTCCACATGGGACATTGGGCTATAAGCCCAAACACACTTATCCCTTCTCAGATAAGTGCCCCACTTATCCCTTCTCGAATAAGTGTCATCACAAATCAACTCAACTCAGTCACAGAGGAGTATGATCTAGATAATGTCTCGGGAAGATGCAAACATCAACACTCCCTCTCAGTGAGGGAGGCATTCTCTACCACACCAAGTCTATCACGGAAGTACTTGAACTTTGTCTTGGTTTGTTAAGAAAATCAACAATCTGCCCATCTGTAGGAAGTTATTGCACCAATACGTCCTTCCTCTACACCATGTCTCGGATGTAATGGTACTTGATCACAATGTGGTTTGATTTTTCATGAAACATTGGATTATCTAAGATCTTCATGCAACTTTGGTTACCATAATGAATAATGGTGGAATCCAACACATGTTCGGATAAATTTGCAAGGAGCTTGTGAAGTCACACTGCTTCACGGATTAACATACTTAATGCAAAGTACTATGCTTCTGTTGTGCTCAAAAGCCATAAAAGTTTGTTTCCTGCTACACTAGGAAACCATGGAAGATCCCAAAGTGAAGCAACACCCGAAGGTTCTATTTTTGTCCACTATACTCCCTTCCCAATCAGAGTCAATATATTCCTTCCATATCATATCAATACGAGAATTATATCACATACCATGTCCAATTTTTCCTCAAGTATCTCAACACATGCTTCGCGGCAATCCAATGTCTCTATCTTGGCTGACTCATAAACTGGCTAAGTGCACTCACTACATAGAAAATATTTGGTCTGGTGTTAACCAAATACATCAATTATCCAATCAGTTGTTTATATAGAGTCGGATCAATTTCATCATAATCGAAAGAAGACACACTTAGTTTCCTTAGATTCGTCATCATTGTTGTAGCCATGGGATTCAAGCTCAACATCCCAAACTTCTTCAATATCCCAACTATGTACTTCCACTGACTCAGGAAGATATCATCAATTATCTGCCACACCTCTAGTCCCAAGTAGTGCATCATACCAAGGTCCTTATCTCAAACTTAGAGGCTAAAGCATACTTTCATTCAACAATAAGGCTCTTTGTATCAATGAGGAATAAATCATCAACGTAGAGAACCAAAATCAAGGACTTACAATTAACAGTCTTGTAGTATAAGTTGGGATTGACAACACTTTTGTTGAAGCCCAGAAAACATCATGTGTCAATCAATCCTCACATACCAAGCTCGAGGAGGTTGCATGAGTCCATACATGGCCTTCTTCAACCTACACACATGAGACTCCTTCTAATGTATCATGAAACCATCTGGTTGCTCGATGTATACTTATTCCTCAATCTCTCCATTGAGAAAGTTTGTCTTTACATCCATCTAATGTACTCTCCAACCCATGGATGTTGCAGGGAAAATAATCATCTAGATAGAAGTGTATCGAGCAACAGGAGAAAATGTCTCATCATAATCTATTCCCTTCATATGAGAGAATCCTCTAGCAACCTATATCATTTTTTGCCTCTCGATGCTCCCGTCAACTATGTGTTTGATCTTATAGATCCATTTGGAAGTTACTACAGACTTCCCTCTAGGAATCTGTAACTGTTAAACACTGAAAGTGAGAGTAAATTCTCTACTCTATCAGCAACTGCCCTCCTCTAGGGATGCTCTCTGTGGAACTGGATCCTCCACTCTCTCTCTGCAATTGCTTCCTCTATAGCTGCTCTATCTGGAACTGAGAGTGGCTCAATAACTTCTCCCTCTAGAGCTGGAGGTGACTCCTCCTCTGTCTCTACTCCCTCTGATATTGAAGGTGGCTCTTCCTCCTTCTTTGGAGGTACCTCAATCTCTACTCCCTCTAGATGTAGTACCACCTCCCTCTCTGGGAGTGCCACTACATACACTGGAATTGTCTCTGCTATCTAGTATGATCCCATCCTGGAGGTATACTTCTCTTAGAGATTTCCTATCTCTGAGCATTATGTCTAGTAATGTTTCTCCTTGACATTATGTTGGAAGGTCTTTCCCTCCATGTTTGCTTCTCTGCATGAGCCAACTAACTCCCTCTTATTATTTGCACAATGCTTTGACTCTAGTATGGTATGTGGTAACATTGTCCACTAACCTAGTCCTTCAAAGAAATAAGGGTTCTTGTATCAAAGATAATGACCCTTGCTGCCAGTTTTTTTGCTTCCCAATGCCTACTACAATCACTGTTGTCATCTTCAAGTCTTGACTGCTTAAAATATTACATTGTTATCGCACATTGGAGCAAGACCATCCACTGATTCAATATCAAGAATGGGAACCGGATTAGTCACTAGAGATATCTCTCTATCATTGGAACAAACCGTAAATATTTTGAAACGTGGAGTCTGTAGTTGTTCCAAAAGCATATAAATTAGATCTAGATGTTGCTTCAGATGATAAGTTTCTAAATAGGTTGTAAAGATCCTGATTAAAGATAGCAGGTATTGAGACATTATTTTCATTTGCCACATAATTTCCATCAATGTCTAGATGTTCGATGAAACTATGTTCGATGAAACTATAGTTTTCATAAAGTAAGTAGCAGTCATCCAACCAAATTGTACCACCAACGACATTCCCATAGTTTTGTAGAAGGTAGTGTTTGCTTCTTGTGAAAACTGTAGTATTGGTCCACTGTTGTGTCTCCTCGACATTGTGGGAGGCCATATATTTGGTCAGGACTTTGGCCATACTCAGAAGTATTAAATCATGTTTGGGACGTGGCTTGAACAAGCCTATTCAACATTGTATTCAGATTTCTCTCAAACTTATTGCCTTCCCTATAGTTAGAGGGATTGCACATAATAGCGTTGAAAATTTGTCCAGGAAGAGAAATGATCATAAAGATAACTACGATTATGTAGAATAGCTTAATACTTTTGCCATCAGGACAGAGCATGCATACTGGAAATTTCCATTGATATTCGTTAGGATTGTGAGGGCCATTGGACAATGGAGAGGCTGTAATGCATGAACATACACGCCAACAATATTCCTCTTAAGTTGTATTATGTTCTGGACAGATAGCCAAAAATGTTCTTTATGTTGTTCTGCATAGATATCATATGCCAGTAGTCCTCCGGTGAATCGTGAGCTGACAAGATTGAACGTCTCGTGTGCATCAACCAGCAGGGTCTCGAGCTGTCCAAGATTTGAAAACTGATGGGACCCATCAAAATTCCTTCCCTTCATCAACAGAGACTTCATGTGTGACTTTCCAAACATGGAAGTAGAAATCACACCATCTCCTTCGAAATCGTAGCACATCGCTCCAATTCCTTCACAGATAGATTTGCGGGTTCTGCAGGTTGCTTCAAAATTGGGGTCACAATCAACGAAACATACCTTAGCAATTTGATATGTTGGGTTTCGTTCAGAACACTCCTTAGGACATTGAAGGGTTGTCCCAGAACATCTGGATTTCTGGTAACATTTAGCTTTCTTTGTGGGTCTGGTCATCCCACCCACTCTAAACGGCAGTGGAGGGGCCTATATTACCGAATTCAAGGGACTTGGAGCAGCGTACATATCCCTGGCATTCCACTGAACAAACAATGCAATAAATATCAAATGGATTCTGAATGCTTTGGCCATACGCATATCTATTACTGACAGTCACAAAAATACAAGCAGTCGAGTGGCCCTGAAAATAAAATTAACAAAAAATCCCATGTCCTTTCAATTTCCCTGGGCCCTCCCGTGAGGGAGTCAAGCTCAGTCTCGCTCTGATATTATGTTATTTTTCTTCATAAAAGACACATAATCGATATGTTATTACAATGATTAGTGTTTCACAATAATAATAATAATCTATTTTTAAGGTCATGGTCAAGTCAGCCCATCAAATTGGTGTATGAGACCCCCTTGTTTGCGGGACAAGGGACCTCCCTCTGTCCAGAAATTTGAGTGATAAAGTCTACAAAGGTATACATACCCTACCCCCCTCTCTGGATTTGAACCTATGGAACATATGGTGACCATCTAGGAAAGGATGTGTCCCTTGAATAATCAATAACTATTTATAACTATTTATTGTTATCATTTACTTTATTATATATGATATTTAATAATCATATATCCAAACATCAACACCTATGACTCAAAATCATGCAAAATCACATCTTCACATATATGATATATTGAAAACTAAATAAAAACAATTTTAAAAGATGAAATAAAATATTATTCAACATTATATAGAATATTAAAAAAAATATGTAATCAGCCCAAAAATGTCAGGACTTGGAATAGAACCTTAAACTTGTCTTTGGAGCTAAGTAGGCCTAGAAACCATTGCATCATTCGACCTGCAAAATCAAAATGTAAATACTTAATTCACATAAGATGTGAACCTCCTTACACAAAAATAAGGGAAAAAAATAGTATACTTCTCTCCAACAAGTAGAGAGACAAATGCTTCATTAGACATAATACACAAACGTTTAAATTGTTCTCCCTACAAGGAATGGCATCAATGTTAGAAAATGTTACATATCAATGTGACGACCCAACATGATTAAATATTTAATATGAAATGAAAATTCTCAAAATATTGAATACAATATGGCTGAAATATGATAAATTCGAGAATATCATAGAAAAACACAAAATAGCAAGGAAAAACCTTGAAATTGTTAAATATGGATTCATCTGAAGTTGAGAATTTGGATGTGATAATGAGACAAAGTAAATCAAGAAATGATGTGTGTGTGGCTTTAAAAAATAAGAGAAAGGAACACCCATCACAACATCATTCACAAAGACAATGAGAATGTCATGAACTGCTCATTCAACTAAGTATCCATGTATTGTTATGTGCATGTGGTCAACAAATATGGACACATGATGCATAATAGACAATAGTGTTGCCTTCACTCATGATGCTAATTTAAGATGGGGACCCTCTTTGTACACATAGAGGTCCTTGGTACATTTTTATTTGGGAACGCAACCGCTCAACCAATAATTAGGACTTGCTAACAAGGAATCAAATTGTTTTTTGTATTTCAACTAAGTGTGCATGTGGTCAATAGACATGGAGGCATGATCCATAGAATACACTAGCGTTGCCTTCACTCGTGATGCTAATTCAATATACCCTCTTTGTACACATAGAGGTCCTTGGTACATCATGATTTGGTAACACAGCCATTCAACTAGCAACCAGGACTTGCTCACAGAGAATCAACTTATTTGTTTTGGACTTCCTTGTATACTAGTGACCCATTGAAGGTCTTTCCGTGCAATTCATCGACTATGACTATAAAAAAAAATCTCTTGTAGATCATATGGTCTCTAATATCTATATCGGTTCCAAAGAGATGCCAGTTCTCTATTGTAGCTTTTGACTATAATGAATTTTAGTCAATATGACAGTATCTTTAGCTTCAATTTCCAGTCAATGCACTTTGTGGTCTCAACAGGTAGGCCAATGTTTTTTAATTGTTTTAACTTTTAGAATTGAATTCCCCTAGAAAGAAAAACTTTTCAGAAAACCTTGCATAAACTTCTTTCATGAAGAATTTTGTGAATGAAATGACATCCAGGTTTCATCTTGTTTCTCTAAGTTAGTTCTTGCRGGTATTTTTCAAGGGTGTTTTGTAAGTTCCATTCTTAATTTGGACCCATTCTAAACTATTGGTGATGTGCTCCAGGAGGCTTGTATGTGTAATAAAAGAAAGGGAAACTAACGTCGGTTATATCAAATTGGYAATATCTTCATTGTTAAAGGGATGAATATACTGGGATTATGGATGAAGTGTAGACCRTATTTTGACGTGATTTCAAGATAGAACTTCAATCTAAATTTCTAAAACATGGATTTACTTATGGACATCATAATCACTTTGTCAAATCAATG
This sequence comes from Picea mariana, assembly GCA_032191745.1. NCBI lineage: Eukaryota > Viridiplantae > Streptophyta > Pinopsida > Pinales > Pinaceae > Picea > Picea mariana. Next base: position 6,841 of record JASDQU010436570.1, read on the forward strand.
ACACTTATAAGGAAATGGGATGTATAAGGACTACCAAAATTGAGAAGAGGGTGGAAACTTTTGAAGAATTGGATTAATTCCAGTCCTCGAGATAGATAACATAAGATAATTTTATTAATGTCCACCGAATGAYCACAAAAGTAGGTCAATCAGACTGAAGACTATAGCATGTATGAGTACAATGTGGGAGTGCAAACGCAACTCCTAGATAATTATGAAAATGTCATAAAGAAAGAAAGAAAACAAACTTTAGTACAACCTCACAATGTATATGGCCGTAACAAAAAAGTAATTTGGAAGAAAATATGTGTTCCAGATTTTGGTTTGTGTTATCACATGCTAAATGTTTTATGAATTTGGTAAAAATTGTATTCTCAGGCAAAAAAAATTGGTTTGATAGGGCTATTTTGACTCTCAGGGTTATATGCAAGGATATTTTAAATTTGTATTAAAAATTTGGTTTGATAGGGTTATTTTGACTCTCAGGGTTATATGCAAGGATATTTTAAATAGCATGTATGAGTACAATGTGGGAGTGCAAACGCAGCTCCTAGATAATTATGAAAATGTCATAAAGAAAGAAAGAAAACAAACTTTAGTACAACCTCACAATGTATATGGCCGTAACAAAAAGGTAATTTGGAAGAAAATATGTGTTCCAGATTTTGGCTTGTGTTATCACATGCTAAATGTTTTATGAATTTGGTAAAAATTGTATTCTCAGGCAAAAAAAATTGGTTTGATAGGGCTATTTTGACTCTCAGGTTATATGCAAGGATATTTTAAATTTGTATGGATATTTTAAATTTGTATTAAAAATTTGGTTTGATCGGGTTATTTTGACTCTCGGGGTTATATGCAAGGATATTTTAAATTTGTATTAAAAAAAAAATTGGTTTTATAGGGCTATTTTGACTCTCAGGGTTATATGCAAGGATATTTTAAATTTGTATGGATATTTTAAATTTAGTTTAAAAAAATTTGGTTTGACAGGGTTATTTTGACTCTAAGGGTTTGCAAGGATATTTTAAATTTGTATTAAAAAAAAAAATTGGTTTTATAGGACTATTTTGACTCTGAGGGTTATATGCAAGGATATTTTAAATTTGTATGGATATTTTAAATTTAGTTTAAAAAAATTTGGTTTGACTTTCGGGTTATATGCAAGGATATTTTAAATTTGTATGGATATTTTAAATTTAGTTTAAAAAAAATTGGTTTGACAGGGTTATTTTGACTCTAAGGGTTATATGCAAGGATATTTTAAATTTGTATTAAAAAAAAAATTGGTTTTATAGGACTATTTTGACTCTCAAGGTTATATGCAAGGATATTTTAAATTTGTATGGATATTTTAAATTTAGTTTAAAAAAATTTGGTTTGACTCTCGGGTTATATGCAAGGATATTTTAAATTTGTATTAAAAAAAAAATTGGTTTTATAGGACTATTTTGACTCTCAAGGTTATATGCAAGGATATTTTAAATTTGTATTAAAAGTTTGGTTTGATAGAGTTATTTTGACTTACCAAGCGCCACACCACCAAAGGAAGGATCCCACAAGGGTTGTTTTATGTGTACTACATGTATAGATAGTAGGCATTCATGTATATATACAATAGTGAATGTGTTTTTCCTAGTCGATGTGGGACTATCATTCACACAGAGAAATAAAAAAAAGGGGCACCAAACAAATGTTCAAACCCTCACGCAACCTGATGTCGAGATCTTGTGTCAAGCACACAGTTGTCAACACAAACATACACAGGTTAACTGAAGTTGAAACTCCAAAGTGCCAAATGTTTGAACATAAGTGTCGTCTACATGCAAGAATTCACAAAGCGGGCTAGCAGGAGATTTTGTCCACATTTTAAAATATTGAGCCTACCATCTGTAAAAATTACCGATTACAATCAAAATCCAAATTCCAAATGTTTAATTGAGTATCCATATGTCAAGAAGAAAGTTCCCAAACTTGGACGATCGACCTTTCGGATCAGAGGGACCGAATAAAGGAAAGGTGTGCACAATTTCCATATTACAGTGCCTTCAAGCCAGTTGAACTGGGAAATATGTTTCTTACAGGCCGCACAAGCAAGTGTTCTCGATATACATACCCATTTATTGCATGGCGTCATACATACAAATGGTTTTGAACACTTGTTGTGCATTAATGGTCGAGAGTTAGGATTTCTCAACCTAGTGCAGGAGACGGTGTTTGATATCAAATAAGACCTACGAGACTCGGCTTTATGCAACTTCAGCGTCCCCATGGTCATCTGTGATGTCATTTTTACCATTGTTTTGGGTGTAGTTGCAGTTGGAAGCTTTTCAATAGGCCTTGAAGTGGAAAACAATGTCGTATGCAAAAGGAGGTGTAGGAATTGTAATGGCGAGGAGGCTTTGTAATGTACCATGTGTAGAGGTAGTGGGAAGGTGAAATATCATGTTAAGAATTTTGAGCTAAATGATGGTGAAAAGGCAATGCCAATGGCCATTTGGGTTGTCCATTACCCAGCGAACTATTATTCAAGTTTATTTTGACAGTGATGCAAGAAATTTCAAGTCATATTGACAGTGATGCAAGAAATTTCAAGTCATAGGCCATTAACAAATGGCAGGCCACTCATTATACTAAAAGTAATTACAGAGTTGTTTTACACCACTTTGTACATCAGGCGTGTCCTCACTGCTCCTTCATTCAATCTGTCAACACTCTGTAAATTTGTTTGGTTGAGAAAACAAATGACAAAGATAACCTACAAACCAACTTTAAGACCAGAAACTAGCCTTTCTAACCTAGAGAGGGCTCTCTCTGAGACTTAGTCTCTAAAATATAATGGATTTGAATTTGTCTGCTAGGTTTATTGTGTTCGTGAAATGTTGTTGGTTCTATTGACAAGGAAATACAGAACCTTGGGCCATGGAGTCAAATTCCTGAAAGCGAGATAAATAAATGACTTGGTAAGTAAAACTTGAGAGGATAAAGGCTAAGAAGGTGATGGTCTTTCAGTTCAAAATTCGTTGTGTGTAGAGGGAGAAAAAGTACTTAAAGAAACTCAGAGCACCATTAGAGATGAATTCTAAATTACTTAGAAGAAAACACATGAGTTTAAATGGCGAAGTCTAAAGCACCACACGATGAATTCTAGACTTATTAAGCGTTCTGATTTAAACATAATAAAGACAAGGATATACAGAAAATAGGAAGTACATACATAGGATAGATCACAATACATCAAACCACCACCATTAGAATCTTTTCATCAAAGTCTCAAGACCTTTGCATTATATTTCGATCGGGTTCGGAAGTTACATTCAACAGTTAACTGTATACACTACTTTTCCAACCAACTTGGCTTACATTGAAGAGATGCAATATATATAAAACGATGCGCCCCTTGGGCTACCACGCTCCAAGCTAATACTTCTATAATTTTGGCTCTAGTTATTCCCTACCAGATGATCTTTCGAATGGGACTTACTAAGAATAGGAACCCGATTGTCCCCAATCATGTCATAACCTACGTCTTTACCATGATCCTTTGGTCATCAACAAGATTGCATCATTAGGAAGTGATGCGTCAACGTTTCTCCTTTGAAGGGTCACCTGAATGATCGAGCACTTTGTCAGACTTCTTCCACACAGTGTAACGGGATTTGATTGATGTCGCGTGATCATTGGACATAGTATGCATGTGGCGGGTTGGTATGGCAGATGACTGTGGACGGTTTCTCGTTATTTCCAGATGGTGACGACAGTTAAGGCATCTCCTTCAAAATAGTTGTGCATTCCACCTACACTTGTCCTTCTCGAAAGGTGGGTTTTCAGCATCTGTGCGACGTATATCCACCGCGTGGATACCTCTCAGATTCCTTGATTCCCGATAGGAAACAGGACATGAGGAGAGAGGAATTTTGTGCCACCTTCAAAAAGACAAAAACGGGGTCGGGTCAATTATGTTTCAGGCCTCATCTATAGTCTTGATACTCTAAGCGTCTTCATGAGAGACCAGTTGCACCTTTTCATATTATTTACCTGTCTTCGCAAGATTGCGTTCCCCTTTAGTTTTGTTTGAGCACTGGCCAGATCCGCGCAAACATTTTCCATAGTCGGTCCACATTCTTTGAAGTGCTCTGTGATTCTCTCCTCTGACATTCTTTGTTCCTCACATAACTAGATGATCATGTTGTGCGCTTCCTTGAGTTGTTTCTTGAGCCAATTTGCATTCCCTTCTCAGCTTTGAGAAGTTGATGTTTTGATAGTCCTTTCTGCCTATTTCTTTCTTAACTCTCGGTTCTCTTGGTACAACTCGGCAATAGCGAGTTGCGCTTGCTTTAGCTATTGTGATGGCTCTCGAACATCCATGCTTTCAGTGCCTGACCTTCTCTGTCTATCACAGATTTCTTGGCTTAAACCCTCGACAAGTTCTAGCCAAATAGCATGTATGAATAACTTCTCAACAAAACATTGGGCATGCAGTTCTTTTTGAGATTGGGCCTCCCTGGGCTCCTTGTTCCTCCTTGGCCTGCCTCTTTTCTGGGGTACTGTCTGTTGGGGTGATGAGAATTCCACTTTCTTTCCTTTTCCTACAACTGCCCCTATTCCCGCCTCTGCGCTGCGAGATGTTGTTCCTCCCATGGGTAGACGAGGATCTCCTTTGGGGTCCCTAGGAATGTTGGCTAAACACATAAATGAGTCTCAGTCCTTTCCCAAACACCTCAATTCCGCAACTATCAACAACTTGATTACTGAGATATGAGATAACTTCTTCTTCGGCTGGTTTGCTTCGTCCTAGACGTTGTCCACCATTCCTCCTAGACTTTGGTGCAAGAAGAAAGGTAGTTCAAAGGTCTCCTCCCAGTGAAATGCATCAACAGCGTAACGTGATGCGGGTATATTCTATCAGAACTTCTTTCACAAGTGAAATACTTTCTAATCACCTTCAGGAGTTTTTGAAAAGGCTCCCGTAGATACCGACTCGGAACACCAGTTCCAATTTTTCCATTCATGCAGTTTGGCTTGATAAATTCTTCATAGCATAGCACATCCAACGGCATGCCCTTAGACCACCTTTCACCGTGTGGAGGGATCTACGTCGCAGATGACAAGGTTTCCTCCGTCACCCAGAATGTGATTCATGCAATAACCACGTGGAACCCATTGAATCTGAGCATGAAATGTTTCGTCAGTTTCACATTGTATCCTTGGATATTATCGCAATAGTGCATTCATCCGAGTTGTTCAAAAGATGCCCTGACATTTGGATCTTCATTGATTAATGCCAAGTCTTGAGGCGCGGGCCTCACAGCTCTTCCACTTTGTGCCCTCCTCCTTTTGTCTTGGGATGTTGTCATGATGCAACGTGCATTTGTTTTGCATGCATAGTAATGAAATATGACACCCTCTTCGCTCGGAAAATGGAGAATGATATTCTTCGCCGAGACTTGTTGGAGTGGTAGTGGTGGAAACTTTGCACGACGAGCGGAAATGACTTTAGGAATTCACTGCACAACCCCCAGGCGCCATTAAGAATATCGACACAGGAACAGGTCGATGCTATGATAATGATAACGATAGAATCTTCATAGTAGGGAAGTGCGACAGAAAATTCAGGCGTGACAAGGAAAAACTCTAAGGATGAAAAGATGATTGTGAGAGAAACTGTCGCCCAACAGGATATTTTGTGGCAAACTCCAACCGACTTTGAACCATGTTTTGAGACAGAGAAAATGCAATAATATTGACTAACCAGGTTTGCGACATAGCTGATGGAAATCAACTTTCCCACAGCGAGAAAACTCAGGAGTTGCAGGAAAAATCATAGACAACGCATAAATTTGGATGGTAAAAGAAAAAAACGCAGAGTGACTATCATTTATAATCAAATGGATGAGGGATGGAATCATGACAGAGGACGTTGAATCCATGGTGATCATAAGTTTTGAAGTAGGCTGAATATTTGTGCAGCACACTCGTGCGACGGGTACACTTCAGAGTGTGCAAGGTACAAATGATAAGAGCTCCATAGTATATGTGATATGAGCGTTTTGATTTATTATCCTTTCTGACTTCATAATGAGGTGATGATGGTCGTTATATCTGTCAACATGACCCTTAATTTAACAACTTTCCTCGACCTCTAGCACGTAAAATCCCTCTTTCTGACAGGACCCAACCTTTTGGGAAAAAACCTTTATAATTCACACATGTTTGATTACGACGCCCTTTCCCGAATCCAAGGACCAAAAAGGCCACTTGCTGACTTCAACCCATTTTTTGTTCAATACCTAACCTCACACACTTTGACACGTGGAACATGACTCATCTAGGACTGACTCTAACTGAAAAAATGACGACGCTAACAGTTGGCTCCAACGGGGATGCTATCATCCCGGTGAGGTGGAAAAGAACAGCAGACCAGGTGCCTGGCCATTGGGCTTCATTTGTTTTGTAGACTCTAAAACAACAGAAAAGACTCACCCTAGACCTTCTTGAAATAGTCGCGACCAGACTCAGCATAAACTTAGGGCCTTCGCTCCGGGCTTCAATTTTCTGCTGACTACTGACTCAAAATGTCTTCTTTGAAAACATAAAAAAAGACTGTTTACAATGACATGAAAACTAAAACAAACCATACTAAACCAGCTAATGTTTAAGGAAGTTGTCATTCACAGGCCCCCCGTAAGTGAGTTCCACATTAAGCTCTTGTAGAAGATATGCGTTGTTCCTGTGATACACGATAATATTGAATGGTCCCATCCAAAGATGATCAAATTTTCCATGCTTCTCTTTGTCTTCATTCCTCGCGTCCCACTTCAGCACTAGATCATTTACCTTGAAATCCTCCTTCTTAGAGTGCTTGTCGAAAATATTCTTCATCTTGTCTTAGTGTAGCTATGATCGATTGAAAACCTGCTCCCTCATTTGTTGTGTGTGAACCAATTGATTTATCCTCCTCTTAGTGTTGTTTGGTTCAGACTCTTGCTCATGCAACAACCTCTTGATAGACAATCCCAACAAGGTGGAAAAAACTACCTCCATGCCATATACAATATGAAATGGCAATGCGGAGATGGAATTTTTGGTATTGATTCTATCATCCCATGGCGCGTAGATAAGCCTCTTGTGCCAGGCCTTCTTATTGTCCTGCAGGATCCTTTTAATAATCCTGGTTAAGATTTTTTTGGATGATTTTGCCAATCCATTACCCCGTGGGTAATAAGTCGTAGAATGTCCCGGGGTTATGTTGTAATCGTTACAAAACTTCTCCATATTCTTGGACTTGAACGCTGCTACATTATCTGTGATGATATTGACAGGATCCCCGAACCTAGACAAGATATTGGTCTCCAGAAACGGGATGATAACTGTGTCAGTAGCTTACCTTTTGGGGACCTCTTTGATCCATTTGGTGAAGTAGTCTATGGTCGCTAGTATCCATCTATGTTGAGCCAAGGATGGAAGATGAATTTATCCTATAAATTTTAGACCCCATTGCATGAAAAGTGCTTCGACAGAGATAGGTTTCAACAGCAGAGGTTGCATCTTTCCTTTTCCATCGAATAGCTGGCACTCGTGGCAACTAGAAACTTCCTTGTATACATATATGAAAATACTGGGCCAATAAAATCATGCCCTCGATATTTTATGCGTGGTGGTATTCCAATAATGATGCCCCCCGCAGTCCCCTTTGTGGAAATCCTTGATAGCTCGTTCTGTGTCTTCTTCCAGCAAACAATTTAGCAAGATCCCTCCTGGATCTTTCCAATACAAAGAGTTATCTAGGATGCAAAACTTAGCAACATTCAACTTCAAAAACCTAGCCTTGGTTTTTCTTAACCTTGGAGGATCTTGCAAATTTCTCAACACATAAATGATGTCAGCGTACCAAGGTGAATCGATGAATTTCTGAGATACCTACGGGACTTCTTCTTATTGAGGGTTCTTCGACAGATCAACAATGAAGTTTATTCCCAAAACATCACAGTTTGACTGCGCCATCAATTTTTCGATCCCTTGACCCTTAATCAGCTTTGTAGGATTGATTTCGAGGTCATATTCCAGCATGGATGTGATCCATTTACCTCTTCTCCCCTTAGGGTCAGGCTAAGTCAGGATATCCTTGACGAAATTGCTAGGCACATAAGCATTGACGTGGGAATGCAGTATATAAGTCATGAATTCCTTGATGGATTTCACTAAGGCGTATGCTTGTTTTTCCATGATATCATACCTCAGTTGGGAATCTCTTAATGTCATGTTGAAATAGCCTATAGGATTTTCAAAATTCTGCTCATCCTTCTATAATAGGATGCCAGCGATGGTGTGCTCTGAGGCGAAGGAGAATAAAATAAAATCCTTTGTGAAATCTGGGTTGGATAATACGAGAGCTTTGGTCAGCACCACCTTGATGTCTTCAAACGATTTCTTGGCTTAGGGGGTCCATTTTATCTCGTTAACTTTTCTTAGCATACTCGTGATGTGCTTTATAATTTCATCTATATTCATAATGAACCTCCTAAGAAAATTCACCTTTCCCAGGAAAGATTGTACCTCTTTCTTCGTCCGAGGAGTGTTGATCTTTAGGATCCCTTCCACCCTGTTGGGGTCTATATTTATGCCTGCCTTTGAGATGATGTGCCCCAACAGTTTTCCTTCTTGCATCCTGAAATTTGATTTTTTCGGATTTAATGATATGTCGAACTTTCTGCATTTCTGGAAGACCTTCTTCAGATGCTCAAGCTGTTGTTCGTCGGAGTCAAAAAATAATGTGATGTTGTCTAGGTATATCACGATAAACTTGTCTTTGTCCTCAGCAAATTCTATATCCATAGCCCTCTAGAAAGTATCTCCAACGTTCATAAGACCGAAAGGAATATTTTCATACATGAACGTACCCCATGGTGTCGTAAAGGTTTTCTTCTCCCAATCGTCTAGGTGTACCATGATCTGGTTATAACTGTAAAAACCATCTAACATCGACATTTTCTGGGATCCAACTACCTTCTGCTGGATGTATTCCATATTAGGAAGTGGGTAGTTGTCTTTGAGGGATACTCTGTTCAGGTTCCAAAAATCCACGCATAACCTTATTTCGCCGCTCTTCTTCCTTACAGGCACAAGGTTGACCACCCATTTTGAAAATCTCAAAGAAACAATAATTTTGGCATCAAATGGTTTCTTTACCTCTTTTTTCAATCAACGGTAGCAGCAGGGGATTGATCTATCTTATCTTTTGCTTGAAAGGTTTTTGATATTCCTTGATGGGACTGACATGCTAAATTACTCCAGTTTCATAGACTTTCAAGTCTTCATAACTCCACGCAAAAACATCAGGAAAATATTTCATGAGGTTGATATATCTTTGCTTGATCTCCGGACGGATTGTCTTAGACAATCTGATTATATTTGGATTCTCTTTGAGTCCCGGTGTTGCAATCCTCGATATCTTCATCGTTCGCAATGATCCTCAGATTTCTGGCCACATCGTTTTCATCGAACAAATTTTCTAATGGAACCAATCCTTTGGGGATGATGTTGTTTTTTAACTGCACTATATCCCTTCCAACTATTTGGTTCTCAAAGGGGTCAGCATCACCGTGCATAGCTGTGTCTTCGTATTCTTCACAAAAACATTCATCATCGATGTTTACGTTAAAGAAACTCGTCGCTCATATGGAGGAACCTCTCCACTTGTTTTTATCTTCAAACACTTGCCAATACTTGATATTAACGAGTATTGTGGGCTTGTTTTTG